>CM076071.1:987500-1117500 GCA_038088235.1 Zacco platypus
ATCTGTGAAGAGCAACAGAATTTGTGACAATGATCTTTTTTTGAGACCTTCAGAAACTCTGTTTAGATGTTTGTGTTTGTAATACAGCGACACTTTTGTCTTTCTGTCACAGAACTGCCGAAACCCGTTGACGTCACAGGTAACATGATGCTTATTTCATTGATTTTTCACCAGTTTCTAACACAGTCTGGTTGAACACATCTGAGGAAGTCTTCTCTCTGCAGATGGAGTGACGGTGACGGAGCGAGTGCTGATGTTCGGTGGCGTCGGACTGGCTGTGTTTGTGTTTTTCCTGATTGGAGTCGTCGCAGGAGGAATCATTTACCATTGTGGACGGCAGAAAGGATTGAAAGAAGTGGAATATGCAGCTCCCAATAAGTAAAAATCAACTAAATGACAAACTTTATGCGCTTATTTTTGGCAATCTGAGCTTTGCACTGTAAGTTTGCTGTAGGGAAACACAAATAACTGTGGCTCATATTCTTATTCACAGTTTAGAGATCTTGTGGCAAATGTCTGTCAGCAATGAAAGCAGCGCATTAATATTTGCGGTTATTATTTAGGTTTGTGTGGTTCATTTGTGCTTGTCAATGATGTGTATTTAAATATGAAGCACTGCGTCACTGCATTAAATACAATATTTATTCATTCAGCATTTAAACAATATTCAAGTAGCATGATTTTCACTTTTTACATGTAGAGAATGAGCTCAAAAACAATATCTTCAGATGTTACATATTTATGATATGTACACATAAGAGTTTGAGAAGATATAATGCAAACAGTTTTATGGCACATAAAGCTTGCTTAAAAAAGGCAACAAGTATTCAATGATAAATGTGTTCTGACTCAAAAAAAACAAAAGCAGTAAAATGAAGAAATCTCGTGTGTTTGTTCTCTTTCTGACAGGAAACTGGATCATTGCTAGAGCGAAACCTCTTCAAACACAAGTCAAGGATGTCAGATCTACCGTCACACTTTCTGAGAAAGGAAAGTGACGTCACATCAGTGTCGTGTGATGCGAATAAAGGTTCCCTGAACCAGAAAACCACAAAACATGAGCTGAAAACAACATGACAACGGAAGAGAGTTGATAAATCAGTCAGGAAGACTTGCACTGATTTTAAGACTTATTCACATTTCCTTGCATTCATACATGACATACCTGGACACACACACACCAGCTATTGTCTGTGTGTGTATATAGTTATTCCTTACTTTCTATTTATATTCTATTTATGATGTTTGTGTCAGGAATAAAATCTTTCTGATTCTGATTTCAGTGTTTCAGTCACAGAAACAGGCCTTGCTTCGAAATAAAAAAATCACAGTAATAAAGTTTACTGTTGAATTCATATGCGAATGATGAAATAATTCACAAAATCAATAATATATAGAATAAGCTGCACAATGACACCATTTTCTTATTAATGTAAAGCTGCTTTGCCACAATTTGCATTGTAAAAAGCGCTATATAAATAAAGATGACTTGACAAAATCATGCCGGACACTGAACATCACATAGTATTAGATGTTGCTCAATCTGCTTTGAAATAATAACCAGTAGAGGAAAATAATGACCGATCATCATACCATGAATAATAATAAAAAAAAAAAGTCAAAAAGTCTTTTCTTTCAAACTTCCAGGAATGGAAGAGAAATGGGCCTATAGTTGGAGAGTATCTCTGGATCCAGAGTGGGTTTTTTCAGTTTTAACGTTGATGGCAAACCAGGAGGGAATGGTTTATAATCTTGGTGATGAATGGAGAAACGGCAGAGATGTTGGCCTTCAGGAGAGCTGAAGGAAAAGGGTCCAGGGCACAGGTGGATGGCTTCATTCTTTTGATGACGTCCTCCTGTGTGGCTTCAGAGAAAGAGCGGAGGGGCTGGACAATCTCAAACTGTAGGTCAGCCGTTGAGAGGTGGCCAATGAGAGCGGCATGTTTTAAATGTAGAAACTGCAACCCCCCCCCACCCCCACATTTAAAAATAGTTTACGTCACACACACAATTTAAGGAGAGTGTACACATGACCTGTGAATTTTTTTAAAAAAATAAAACCCAATATTTGCATATGCATATTTCAGCGCCCAGTCGAGTCCACAGAAACGGGTCTTTCGTTACAAGACACTTTGCACGTGTTCAGATCAAGGGAGTTTTGTACATTTACCTCGTGAATCACCGATGCCAGTGTTATGAGAGAACAGCCAATTGGACACTGACATACCAAAAACACCTACTCCTCAAATCAAGGAATTCGGTTTGTCCAGACAAAAACAAAACAAGTCGTCAACATGACATTTATTTGCTGATAAGTTGGCAAGACATCCCATACATCAATGGTTAAATCAGCACAGTTAACTGCATGAACGGCCACATTCTTTGTGGTCTCTCGAACCGCAGCCTGGGTGGCTACATGGCAGGCCGGACCTACAGGACAGGCCTCACGGCGGCACGCTCCACGGCGGAACGACCAAAGGCAACAGGCGTCACGGCGGCAGACGTCACGGCGGAAGGCGTCACGGCAACAGGCCCAAAGGCGGCAGACCGCAGAGCAGGCCTCACAGCGGCACGCTCCACGGCGGCAGGATCAAAGGCAACAGGCGTCACGGCGGCAGGCGTCACGGCAACAGGCCCAAAGGCGGCAGGCGTCACGGCAACAGACCTCAGAGCAGGCCTCACAGCGGCACGCCCCAAGATGGCAGGCCCCAAGGCGGCAGACGTCACAGTGGCAGACGTCACGGCGGCAGGCCCAAAGGCAACAGGCGTCACGGCAACAGGCCCAAAGGCGGCAGACCGCAGAGCAGGCCTCACAGCGGCACGCTCCACGGCGGCAGGATCAAAGGCAACAGGCGTCACGGCGGCAGACCCAAAGCCGGCAGGCGTCACGGCAACAGACCTCAGAGCAGGCCTCACAGCGGCACGCCCCAAGATGGCAGGCCCAAAGGCGGCAGGCGGCACGGCGGCAGGCCCAAAGGCGGCAGACGTCACATCGGAAAACATCACTGTTATTCAGACACAGGAGAGACACCACACTGAATACTGGAGGTTTAATTCACGGTTAAATAAAAAAAAAAAAAAAAAAGTGTTAAGGCGTTTATACACAATTTTCAGCATCTTTTGGAAGACCTACAGCATCAATCATTAACTGAAACTCCTTGAACACAGGTGGCGCACACACTGACCCACAGGGAAACTGACAGCATGTGTCGTCCAGAGCAATCCATCACAAATCCTCGCCGGACCCTGACCGGACACTACAGAGGATTGTGAGGGGAGATCGGAGCGCTGGAACGGTGTGGAACGGGGCACTCGAGCCCTCCTGGGACGTTCGCGTTTACGACGGCAGGTGCGTTCAAGTCAAGACGGCGCTGTGGCTTCTCTTAATTCCACAAACACAGCACTCCTACTTACAGAAGAGGAACGAAGAGCGTGCGTCAGTCGTGTTCAGCTTTTGTGTTATTAATTAGTTCATGAAGCCACTGTAAACTTTAGTTACATATCGTTATATTAGAATGAGATCATATTCTGTGCAGGCGAATCGCTCACTTCGTTGTAAATAGAGCCGGACAACGTCACTGCTAAATACCCACAACACTCTGGTTTCCCGCCATTATTCTCACCGACACGCCCCTGAATCCTACAGATCGAGGCTTAGAGAAAATCCCGAACTTTCCACTCGGATTTACGACATCGTGGTGGCGTTCAGCTCCTGAACACGATCTTTCCTTCAGGACTCGAACGCACCAAATATCTGCAAGTCAGGGGTTCTGCAGAGCCTCAGTGACATTTATCAACTTATTCAGATCAAATTAGCTTAGAAATCCTCCGTTTGTCACTAAACAGTGACGGTCGATGATGGGGCGAGTTCCAGTGCTGACTGAAAACATGCAGTTAATGAGTGGATGAACATTTACTGGAGTCATTAAGTGAACAGCTTCAAAAATTGTTACGGTATTCCATGACGGACCACAAACACTTTACATACACATAAATAAGTTAAAATCAGTTTCATTGCACAAAAGTGTAAGTTCAGGATTGATGTGGGAACATTTGTAGCTGTATTAAAAGATTAATGTGGTTTTACTTGTGAAAAACTCTTGTGACAGTTCTGCATATCAACTTTGCTTATTATAAAAACTAAACCAACATACAAACCGAGTTCCACCTACACTGGATGTTTATAATTTAATGTGTGGACTGTGTCAAATTTTGTAAAACACTTATTTACGCATTTCTTCGGGGAGTGTGATGAAGTGAAGATCTCCTCACCTCCAGCTCGTGTTGAGCTCAAACATGCAGACAGACACAAAACACTCAACTACTGACCTCTTGACCTCACAGTGACCTCTGGAAGACGCGCTGAATCAGTCGGTCAGCAGTGAAACACCAAAACTGTTGCTGCTGCTGCTTGAAAGCGTGTTTTTAAGACCCGAGGTGTTCCGGTCCACTGATGAAACTCACCCGGAACACACTGATGCGCTCGTTCAGCGCTTGATTGGGTTCGGAGGCGCGCAGCGCGTTCACGACAGATACTAATCACCGTGATTAGAGATGATTGAGCGTTTCTATGGCAACATAATCAACGCCAAAATCTGCAGTGGTACAAGTCGAAATTGTACCATAAGTCAAGTTGTAATTATGACTAAACTCCTACTTCCTTTGGGTGAATTAACCCTTTAAGCCCCAAACAGAAACTGTGATAAATGTGTGTTTATATTATAGCAGCGCCTTGAGGAAGTAAACTTTAAGAAATAAGCAGCTTTACTGAGTGTTTGTGCCAGAAAAGGATATCGAGGATGAAGTCCTATTAGGAAGAGGAGAAATTAGGTTAATTATTAAATGAAATATTCAGGAAGATTTTATTATTGCATTAATTCATCAGTTAACAGAATATACAATTTCAGAAGACGAAGGAAAGATGAGGTGATTTTAACCAGATTACAATTTGGACACACAGAACTAAATTCATCATAGTCATATTACAGGTAAATGTGTGTTTTGTGAGGTTACTGAAACAGTTGAACATGTAATATTAATTTGAAATGCAGAAAATATAATATAGAGAGAATTAAGATCATAATACTAAGGAAAAAAGTAGACAAATTGGATATTAGGAAAATAAATCTAAGTAAAGTGATGGAATATATAGTAAAAACAGGATTAAACAAACTAATTTGATTGGGAAATAAATAAATAAAAAGAATAGGTCTGTTGGAACACAAACAATACAATAAAACATGACAATATGAACCGAGACGTGACTCTCATCCGTGAATGAATATAAACACTAGATCGCGATAGTGATGAGAGAAACGAAGCATCGAATCAATTGAACCAATTGCAAAATGATTCGCTGTTTGGAAGCGTTGGAAACGCCACTCTCTGGTGACCCCTGCTGGTCAGACAGTGTAATAGAAACTCAGTCCAAACACGCATGAAAAGCTTTTACAAACCCACTGCAAATGTTTTATTGAAAGTATAATCTATAAGATTTAATAACTAATCATCTAACACCATTACATATGAAGTGTCTGTATAATATGTGTTCTTTTATCAGTTTTCAGGGTTTGTTTTGTTTGTTCAGGTCAGCTGAACAGAGACTATTAACTACTATTATTCCTTTTAATTACACAAATACCTCATTAAAATCGTCAAACACAACTGGACATGAACAGATTTCCCTACACTCAAAAACTCATAAAATAACACTTCATTTAAATATTTACTCTCCATTTCCAGCCATATGCAAATCATGCTGGGAACTCACAGAGGTGTGTCCTCATAAAACTGTGTAACAGACTTTCTGCCAAACTCTTTATATCTGTCTCTCTCTCTGAGTGTTGTGAAGTTTCCAACAGCACTGAAAGTTCAACTAACAAACACAGAAAAACTGAATTTGTTAAAAATTGCATTGGAGACAAAAACCAACCAGAGTGTCTGTTTTGAGCGCAGGATTTTAACCACAAACTCGATCGCATTCACACCACCGTCCTCGTAATCCTGTCATCCTTTCTTGTGTACAGACATTTATTCTTCCAAATAAATGTGAAATTCACCATATTTATGAATTTAATCATTAGTGTCGATATGGTAAGAAGGCTGTAGATGAATCTGGACGAACTCTTCGTTTAGACAAAAGAACTCTTCCAAAGATGGATTTACGTTTATCTGTGTTCTTCAACACATTTTTATTCTCCATTATTTCTCCATCTTTAGAAATAATAATCCTCAAATATTAATCTGTATATTAAATAATGACTGAAAAGGAAACTCGTGTAATTTCACATGTTTTAGGTTCACGTGTATTCCTGAAGCTTTAGAGAACTGGCTGACAGGATGTAAGACTAGTGGAGTTTGAATTCATTTTGTAGAAACAACATTGTGTCGTCAAGAAACTGACTTATAATTATTTTCCTATCCAACACTGATAAACATTCAATACTATTATTTTGAATCAATATAGATGAAAACTCTGTAATCATTATTAATAACAGTGGGGAGCGACCTGGACAACTGGAAGTGTCTCTTGCCTCACATTTGTGACTCACAGAGATGTGGTCTGATGTCAACGTCTGAGCTTCACTTCCTTCCTTCACTTTGCTCTCTCTGACAGGATGAAAAAAGCCACTTTAACATTTAATCCTTAAATTTTAAGGCTTAAAACATACTGGTATGTGTTTTCATGTAACCGGTCCTTATTTATTCCATTCAATACTGGAGCTCCTTCTTTAGATATTAGAACCTTTATATACTATAACTTATTCATTAGATAGTTATTTTTATCACACACTAGAGATTAATCCAATAGTGACCTGTATTTAATTAAACTAGTGAAGAGAAACTGGAACTAGTGCTCTACTTATTTTTTTGGTTACTAGTAACTTTTTAGACCAAAGATATTCTGAACTTTATAGAACTTTTAAATGTCCATTTCTGCTCACGCTAACACTCAAACTCATGAATATAGATTCACAAACTAAAGCAGATTTTAGTTTTCAGAAAGCTGAATCATATTTTGAACAGGTCTGTTTCACAGCGAGAACGGCTTTTAGTTTGACATGCCTCACATTCTCAGATGCAGACTAATAAAACCAGTGCAGAAAGATCCTCTGGAGTCTGATTGTCAATAATTACCCAAAAAAAGTTGAAATTTTGATTCACGTCAGAAACAGGATGCCAAAACAAACATTCAAAGTGTGCGTGGCCATTGCATTTCAAGGCACATAAATGATTGTATATTACGTGATTTTTCACACATGCGCACAATATTCATATCATAACTCCTCATTCGTTATGACCACTGCTGTCAGTCGAAACAGTCGCTAAAAATTTAGAAGATTATTTGAACACCTACTTTCACGAGCTAGTCCTGTAGGATTTTTGATAAAATCACTGTAGCACAATTCTCTGGACTCTCCTGGTCAATTTTTTATAAAAAAAAAACAAAAACAAGTTGAACTTTGGCATTTGGAGCTATAACAGAAAAGGGGCGAAAAATCATTTAGAAAAGAGGCGTGTGCAAGTGTCCCCAAAATCCTTTATCATTCCTGAACACAAACTCAAAGCTTCAGGACATTAGCTGAGCACATCAACACATAACTTTAAAGAAGCATGCAAACTTATATGGAGATTAGGTGTTGCTATAACTGCTAAAAAGCTTTAAAAACACATATTTTCTTAGTAAATTGCCTGTATTGGCTGTAAATTGCAAAATCAAGTCAGAATTCTTGTGATTTTGGAGTCAGATCTGAGTTTCATATAAAGCAATAACTAAATCAGCATATTATCATCTCAACAATATTGCAGAATTAGACGCTTTGTTTCCAGTCAAGACTTAGAGAAACTTGTTGATTCTTTCATGATTGTGCTGGACTTCATAAAAACAGCAGAAGATGACAATATGAACATCTCTCCAGTCCTCAGGATTGATTTTAGACTTGTGTTTCTTCTTCATAAATCCCTCAATATATGGAATATAATCAGATCATGAGACGATCAGGATCTCATCAGTCAGAAACACAGAAGATTCAGAGTCTGTTTTCTCTGTTCTGAAGCAGAAGAGATCAGATGAGCTCCAGAACTTCAATCCAGACTCCAAACACTCAAGATCCTTCTCTTTTATTTAATCATTCTTAATACATTTAAATACCTTTTTTATTCTTTGCTTTTATTGTTTTTTAATTTTATACATATGTTGATTGTTTTATGATTATTTTACGTTCTTTCTTATGTAAAGCACTGAATCTCCAGTGTTTGAAATGTGTTACATGAATAAACTTGCTTGATAAATAGATTAGATGGTCACTATTATAAGTGCTAATAACTAATGAATAAATAACTTACTAATATCTATTTAATAAGTATTAGTATCTAATGAATACGTATCCTATCTAAGTAATCAGAACCATCTAATGAATGGTAAGAACTATTTAATAAATTAGTGGTATATTTTAAAAAGGTAGAGGCTCCCTAAAGATGAATCACTATAGTGAATGAATAAGAAGAATGGAGCAATACTGCTGTCCGTCTACAAAAATGAGTAGCATGAGAGTAGAAAGGGGGTATTGTATGGTTAGGGGTTGAATGATAAAATGGCTTGCCATGAACGTGTGTGTTGAACCAGAGAGAGAGGAAGTGATCATTCTCAATGTGAAGAGTTGCTTGTGATTCTGAACCCCGAACATTCTGAAGACACATGCAGAAGTTTTACCATGTAAGTTTTCATATTTTTAAAAATTGTGTGTTTTTATAGCAATAGTTTTGTCTGTTTGTGAAACTAAACCTGATGCTGATGTTAAAGAGAGTCAGAGTTTATGCTGGATTTGTGCAGATGATGATGATGATTGTTTTTTTAATAATGGGTTATTAATATAATTGTTCATCATTATTATACTCCGATTGATTGTTACAGGAAAAATAACTTAAATCTGTTGCTTTTGTAACTGGACTTGTGTTTGATGGACCTGACCTCATCCATCGCTCTTTTTTTTTGTCTTATAAAATATCTTGTTAATTATTTGGTATTATGTATGTACATACTGTTAGAGTTTCATGTTCTGTTTATCTGTTTCCCCAGTCCTGTCTTCAGTCACTTGTTCCTTGTTTTGAGTTTTAGTCCTGTCATTTGTCACATGGTCTTTGTTTTGAGTTTCAGTTCGTCATTGTATCTTTATTAGTCCATTGTCATCAGCTGTGTCTTGTCTGTAATCATGTCAGTCACCTGTGCCCCACTCGTTATCCTCGTGTTCATCAGTATATATTCCCTCTGTGTCAGTGCCGTCTTTGCCGATCGTTGAAGTTTCGTGGATGTGCTTATGTCTATGTTCCTGTCAGTATCTCATTCATGCAATTAAAGAGTTAATGATATTCTATCTTTCTCATCGAGCCTTCTTCCTACACGTCATGTTACACATACAACCAAAAAAAAAAAGTTCACCCAAAAATGAAGGGACTATTCAGACCGTTACTATTTTTGGTCTGTTCTGCAAACAATTCAGTGCGTGAAATGTCCGAACGAACAATTTCAGAACTTTTGCAAACCACCGATTAGTTAAAAAAGGTGACTAGCACACTGGTGCTCGGGTTTTGTTGTACTTTCCACCTGCTTCACTTGAAGATTTCCTGTTTGTCTCGAACTATTTAGTCTACAGCTGGAATAAATAACTTCAGTTATGTTAAATTTGGACATGAACGCGCTCTCAATGAGCTCTTAATCACAACTATAGTGATAGTGGAAGTATGAAATTTCCTGTAGTCATAAATTCACGTCATAAACGTGTGTAATGGATTATTTTCTGATAACTGTAGTTTCAGTGACTTGTGTCTAAACTACAGTTGTTTAGTGTTTCTTACAGTTTAATGTTGTTATTAGAATGTATGTTTAGTGCAGTTGATCGTGACTGAATCTCTTCATGTTGAGATTCAGCAGAACAACCTTTGTCCGTTGTACTTTCTATGATGGGAGAAACGAAGATAAAAACATTATAGTTTGATGTTTCTAATTGGATATTTTACACCCACATGAGGATCAAAGTCTTTCAATAAAGTGAAAGTTGAATGTAGTCAGTAGTGTAATATCTTCAGTTTTCTCATCAGGTTGAATCTTCTGCTGCTGCTGTTCTTCATCTCTCATGTCGGTCAGTATCATTTATGTTCATAAAACATTTATTAGTTTTTAGTTCAAGATAGAGTTTTTCTGTTGTGTCTCAGTGATTGGTGTATTTGTGAATTTAGAGGAAATTTCCCGTCATATTTCCTAAATAACACTCTGACATCTAGCGTTGGATGATATAGCCTCAAAATTAAATCAGGATATTTCAAGAATATTTACAATAATGATATTTATGATGATATAAACACAAATATCTGGAACAAAATGTTACTGGTGACTGCAGCATTTATTACAAACACAATGAAGGATGTTTTCCATCCTTTTCCACTGAGTTTCTGTCATTGATGACAAAATATCTGATTCACAGTGAATCTTCATAGTGTGATCGTGTACCTCGAGTCGAGCTTTTTAATAGAAATGCACAAATTTCTTGGTCGATACCGATATTTGCCCTTTCTAAGAACTCTAATTGACAGCATATACAAACAACGCAAAGTTTTATATTCATAAAAAAAGTAAGTAATAAAATAACAAATAAAAAACTTGCAAACAGCAGCACAAATAAATGTAATAAAGAGAGCTGAGAAACTAAGTTTTTCAGGTGAAGTAGGTTTTTATTCAGGAAAGAAATACTACAGAAATGAATGAAATGTAAAATAAAAATATTTCCAGTGTTATTTTACATTAGATTACTTCAATTTCTGTAGTCGTCATTGTAAAAATTAAATACAGATTAATGCTGACCATTAAAGTTATAAAGCGTATTCAGTCAAGAGCAGAAAGTGATTTTCTTTTGTTGTTTGATGAACATGACGGACAGCAGGAATATTGGACTTTTTAACGTTCCAGAACTGACTGAGTTTAACTGGAAACGCCACAAGACGGGCTTTTTGATTCTCATTTTGGTACTTGTGATTCAGAAGCTGTTAGAGACTGAGAAGAGTCTTGTGTGTTCCTCATTTATAGATCAGTGTGCCGTGAGACTGGGTTGACTATTCAACCAGAGCGAAAGAGACGAGAGAGAGAGAGGAAGTTATTTCGCCACCAGAGAGAAAAGAGCGATAACACGTAACTGCCGTTATTAACCTCTGCAGCTGGTAACCAAACGGATCAGCTCAGAACGGAAAGACGCAGTGGTGTTTAAAGCACTTGAAAGCCATACTTGAGTAAAAGTGTAGATATCTTACCAGAAAATGACTTTGGTAGAAGTAAAAGTCAGTTTAGAATATTACTTGAGTAAAAGTTTTAAAGTATGTGATATTTTTTGTACTTAAGTATGAGAAGTACTTTTTTGATTTTAAACATAATTAAGTATTGAAAGTAAAAGTTCAAGTAAATAAATACAAAAGGAGAAGAAAATATTTTTAAAAATTGTTTTATACACAGTTTGAGCAGCAAGATTGTGTTCAGTTTTAACTGTCTTAAATTTTGTTTGCTTTGAATTTAAAAAAAAGGCAAAATGTTTATTGTAAGTTTTAAATATAAAAATACTAAATTATTAATTATACCTTGATCATTCATGTTAATTCAGTGCATTATAATTAATGTAAGAGGCAACTTTAGAATGTTAAAATGTAAATGTTGAAATTAACAATGAACAACACTTTCATTAACCTTTAATGTCACAAATGGACTCTTATTGTAAAGTGTTTCCATTTCATACAAATCCAAACTATCATGCTTAAAATGTCCATCTTTACGCTCAAAGGCATATTATATGTACTTTCACTCGTTCTTTGCTTCTATTTTAGAACACTTGATGATTATCTAATCAAAATATGTGTTAAAGTGCGGATAAAAGAACTGAAATTGAATTAATTTCTGATTTATGTTTCTGTCTGCTGCATGATTAGGGTACAATTTAAATATGCAACTTTGCTGGATAACTAATGCATAAAAGCGAACAAATAGATATAAACTAATGCAAATAGAGGGTAACAATCGTGACATTAAACAGTTGGTGTTTCTGTCACACTGCTTTATCTCTTGAGGTAACGTTACTACTAATGTCAGCATCCTCTCAGCTGCTCTGCACTAATGCAGCATCTAGTCAACAAACTAATTACTTTAGTGATATGAAAACATGTACAGTAGTGTACTGTATAACATACTGCTTTGTTGTCTGTTTCAAATCCGTTTTTGAAGCGTCCCGTTCTGTGAGGGGCAGCCTCACGTCACGTGTCAAAACAAACTGTGAGACTATTTCGTCTCGAACCGAAACTCTTCAGCTCCAGCAACTGACACAACCCGGAAAATGAAATCAACCGCGGTTGTGCAAAGTTTTCTTGCATATTTTGCAAAATATTGAGCTTAATTGTTGGAGGTCTGACCTCTTGTAACCAAACCACTTCCACACTGTTGAAGAAGCTCCTGTTGAGGATCTGCTCTCTCTCTCTCTCTCACAGGTCTTGTGCTCTAGATCAGTGTTTCCCAACCCAGCTCCTGGAGGCACACCAACACTACACATTTTGCAACTCTTCCTAATCAAACACACCTGAATCAACTCATCAGCAGAACCTCTAAGATAGAAAATAAAGGGGTCAGATGAGGGAGACGTCCAAAATGTGGACTGTTGGTGTGCCTCCAGGAAGAGGGTTGGGAAACACTGCTCTAGGGAAGGTGAATTCGCCATTCGTCATCACGTCAGGAAGTCGGGCTGGTAACCTGAAGGTTGCTGGTTCGATTCCCACGCTAGCAGGAATTGAAGGTGGGGATTAAGAATGAACAGCACTCTCTCAATCTTCAATACCATGACTAAAGTATTGAAAGTATAAATATTTTATTTTATAATATTTTATACAATTTTCTATTTAAATATGTTGACATTTATGTCACTTTTGTCTGTTTAATAAGTCATCTACACTGTTCTTTGTAAATCTGTAAGTAGTGTCTATTGTGAAAAATTAAACCACTTTTGGGTTAAATTTTGTTGTTGGTGTGTATTTTTGTATGAATTAAATATTTTTATAATGTTCAGAAAATGTTTTTTTTTAATAATATATCCAATGAAATATGAAGAAGATGTTTATATAGTTTCCATGTTACTGCATCACAGATTCAGACATTCAGACTGAAATGATCCGAGATCTTGTTCAAAATAATCTTCAATTTGATGAACTTTGACTTATTATTATTAGTCCTCAGTAATTGTTCTGGACTAAGAAATCTATCAAAATCACAAAGTACAATCAAAAATGTAACATTTAAATGCATAAAATAATTAATTTTAATTAATTCTGGCAGTTGACATTCTTGCAAATGGGAATTCAAAAGACACATTTTTTCCTTTGTACTGAGTTTACTTTAGGTTTGAAAGAACTGTTGCATTTATTTATTTTGACAATATTGAAAGTTAAACATTTAGTGTTTACTTTGGTAGTTTTAGAAACAGACAAACTCAGAATTGTTGAAGAGTTCATTGATTATACATAAAA
The DNA here is from genome assembly GCA_038088235.1 of Zacco platypus. Lineage (NCBI taxonomy): Eukaryota > Metazoa > Chordata > Actinopteri > Cypriniformes > Xenocyprididae > Zacco > Zacco platypus. The sequence continues at coordinate 1,001,049 of CM076071.1, forward strand.
TGAAATGATAATCTTTGAACTACAGTATAGTTATCTACATGTCTCATCCATGAAGAGCAACAATGGAGAACAAGCTATTAGGGGTTTGAGAACCAGAACAAGCTGAAGATTATCTACAGTGTGAGCCGCTTTATTAATGTGCCTGCAGGTGAGCAATAAAGATTTTTAAAGAGATAATGAACTAATTATATACCATATATATTATATCGGACTTGTTAAAGATGTGCGTGCGTGGATGCACTGGCTGTTCAACATCTAGTCCTCAACCTCGATCAGAAGGTTTAATGGCAAAAGGATCAAGACAGCTTCTGTTTCCAAGCATTGATTTAATGTAATCAAATTCTCTAGCAGTTTGTTACAGAGTTGTGTGGTTTCTGAAATAAAAAGAATAATGAATAAATGAAATTTTCAAATTATCAATTACAATGCTTGCAGATATATTACAATAAATAAAGCAACACAGAATTGGAAATTAAAGCATAGATATGGAGTCACTGAAGTCAAACTAATGGCCAAAAGGCGGAGCTCTTGCTGAAGTAATAGAATAACTACGACATGATATCGTGCTGAACACAGTCAAATAGGCGAACTCGCTCAACATCACGCAAGCAACACAATCAAACTGTCATACTAATGTGATAACAGCACAAATAGAGCGATCAGTTTCAGCATCATTAATATATATATATTTAAAGTAAACAGAGCTTAATCAGAACTCTTCCTAGCACGTGCATAAATATCACGGCAAATACCAATACAGCATTGAATATTCATACACATGTCAAAATATACACATACATATTTATGGCGGCATTAGGCGTGACCGCAGTCATAAATTCACGTCATAAACATGTGTAATGGATTATTTTCTGATAAAGGCAATAGTGTTTCTTACAGTTAATATTGTTGTCATTAGTATGTTTAGTGCAGTTGATCATGACTGAATCTCTTCATGTTAAACTATTTTCATCTGTACCTTGTTTATTAAAAATGAAAAACTAATTTACAGATCACATCACTGTAAGAACTGAAATAAACCTAAAAGATTCAAAGCTTTGATTCTCCATCACTGTCTGAAACCCTTTCAAACATGAGAACACAAAACAACAACTTTAAAAATAACAGAAACACTAAACCTGTTCAAATAACTGTCCCATTATATAACACTGTTTTGTTCTTTAATTGTTATTTGTAGTTTTTATTCTTTATGTCCACATAATATTCTGAACTGTACAACAATGATTCATATTTGCTTAATTCTTTTTGCACTGTATTGAATAAATAACTCTCTCTCTCTCTCTCTCTCTCACACACACACACACACACACACGTTGTGTTTTTGGGTTTTGTGGGGACTTTCCATAGGCGTAATGGTTTTTATACTGTACAAACTGTACATTCTGCCCCCCCCCCACCCCTAAACTTAACCATCACACAAAATGTTCTGCTATTTTACATTTTCAAAAAAGATAATTCTGTATGATTTATAAGCTTGTTTCCTTGTGGGGACCAACAAAATGTCCCACAATGTCAAGATTTACTGGTTTTACGTTGCGGGTCCCCACAATGTAAGGAAAACAAGTGCACACACTCACACACACACACACACTCACACACACACACACACACACACACACACACACACATTGCTCATTGTGCTTTTTTTGCAGGAGAATGTGTATTGTAATGAGAAAAACAAAGAAAATATTATAGTTTGATGTTTTTTATTGGATATTTTACACCCACATGTGGATCAAAGTCTTTAAATAAAGTGAAAGTTGAATGTAGTCAGTAGTGTAATATCTTCTGTTTTCTCATCAGGTTGAATCTTCTGCTGCTGCTGTTCTTCATCTCTCATGTCGGTCAGTATCATTTATGTTCATAAAACATTTATTAGTTTTTATTTCAAGCTAGAGTTTTTCTGTTGTGTCTCAGTGATTGGTGTGTATTTGTGAATTTAGAGGAAATTTCCCGTCATATTTCCTAAATAACACTCTGACATCTAGCGGTGGATGGTATAGCCTCAAAATTAAATCAGGATATTTCAAGAATATTTACAATAATGATATTTATGATGATATAAACACAAATATCTGGAACAAAATGTTACTGGTGACTGCAGCATTTATTACAAACACAATGAAGGGTGTTTTCCATCCTTTTCCACTGAGTTAATTTCTGTCATTGATGACAAAATATCTGATTCACAGTGAATCTTCATAGTGTGATCGTGTACCTCGAGTCGAGCTTTTTAATAGAAATGCACAATTTTCTTGGCTGATAACGATATAATTGACAGCATATACAAACAACGCAAAGTTTTATATTCATAAAAAAAGTCAGTAATAAAATAACAAATAAAAAAATTGCAAACAGCAGCACAAATAAATGTAATAAAGAGAGCTGAGAAACTAAGTTTTTCAGGTGAAGTAGGTTTTTATTCAGGAAAGAAATACTACAGAAATGAATGAAATGTAAAATAAAAATATTTCCAGTGTTATTTTACATTAGATTACTTTAATTTCTGTAGTCGTCATTGTAAAAATTAAATACAGATTAATGCTGACCATTAAAGTTAAAGCGTATTCAGTCAAGAGCAGAAAGTGATTTTCTTTTGTTCTTTGATGAACATGACGGACAGCAGGAATATTGGACTGCTCTCCTTTTCTCAGCCATTTCAGAACTGACAGAGTTTAACTGGAAACGCCACAAGACGGGCTTTTTGATTCTCATTTCGGTACTTTGTGATTCAGAAGCTGTTAGAGACTGAGAAGAGTCTTGTGTGTTCCTCATTTATAGATCAGTAGTGCTGCACGCGTTTTTATTGTGAGCACAAGACATTTAGGAATGACTAAAACTATGCGCAATACAAGCACTACTAAACTGAGAGAGAGAGAGAGAGGAGGCGGTAAACACACCTTGGGGCGGCCCCACAGGTGCTTTTCGTTTAAAAACAGACATTACCTTGTGATAGTTTCGATTCACATATCGTCACACAACCTACACATCCCAGCATCAACACTTCTGAGAAATCATTTGTTATAAAGGCGCCTACGTTCACAAACACTGTTAATCTTAACAGAAAAATAAGCGCACTGTATAAGGGATATGGCACGGAAAGAGCGCAAAACTGATCAGCTGATTTTAGTGACAGTAATGTTGGAGTTGAAGGAGAATTTGATTCTTCGTTGTTTTCCTGTGGGTTGGAAACTCACATCAAGAGAGGAACAGATCTGTAGCTTCATGAATGATGGAGCTGTTCGCCTCAATTGGAGCGACTGTATTAATTGTTATTAATTAATAAATCAAGGAGCACATGACAATACAAGCTTCTGCTCTGTTCATATTCATCTGCTTGACTTTTATGTCCAGAGATGGTGTTGGTAAGACTGATGCTCATGTGGAGAGAGAAGCCTTGACTAGTCAGTCAGAAATGGTTGTGAGAAATCTTGTTCAGGTTCAAGTTTAAATAAAACACAATGAAGATGGACACCAGATCCAGTGACGTTTGTGTGCAGCTTCTTTATGGTGTAAAGAAATACTGAATAACCATAAAACAGGAAGCAGCGATTGAGTTTAGAGTTGTTGTTTTCTTACTCCAGTGATCCGTTCTGAGCACCATAACCAGCCTGTTTTTGTTTTTTATCAGGTTCCTCCTGGCTTTGAGGATTCAAAGTGTGTTTCATCAGTCAGAAACACAGAGGATTCAGAGTCTGTTTTCTCTGTTCTGAAGCAGAAGAGATCAGATGAGCTCCAGCACTTCAGTCCAGACTCCAAACACTCAATGTTTAGAAGATTTACTAAATGAGACAAGAACCTGCAATAGATAGACTACTGCTAGATCTAAAAATAAGTACCATCATGAAAATAGATGCCAGCCTACGTTTAAGGATTAAATGTGAAAACGGATTGCCATAAATGTTAAAGCGGAGTTCTGCACTGTTGCTTTAAAAATAGAGCCAATGAGAGAGAGGGAGAGAGACAGACAGAGAGTCAGGGGGATTTTTTGGACTGTCAGACTGCAGCATAGAAGACCCAAAATTTTACCATGTAAGCTTTCATATTTTTAAATATAACGCCAGCTTGTGTTTTTGTGTTCTGTTTGTGTAGTTGATAACAGTTGATAAACAGTTTCTACACAATATAAATACCGTTTATGGCGGAGCTTCCTTCTGCAGTAGCAGGAAGTCACAGAACAAAAAAGTGAAAAACTTTAAGTTTACTAAAACTTACTATAAACTAAAAGTTTATATCTCACAATTCTGATTTTTCTCTCTCGCAAATCCGAGTTTATATCTCATATTTCTTAGAAGGAAATTAGAACTTAGAATTGAGATATACTCGTTATTCTGTCTATTTTCCCTAAGAATTGCAAGTTTATATCCCACAATTCGGACTTTCAGAATTGCGATATAAACTCAAAACTGCGAATTATAAAGTGTAAAGTCCGAACTGAGAGATATAAACACGCAAAAGCAAGAAAAAAAAATAGAATTTTGAAATAAAATGTTACAGGCTATGTTTAAAAGTTATTTATATAAAATGTTATAGGTTTAAAAATTATTTTATGCTGTATGTAATGATGAGCGAGTCAGCGAATAAGATCCAAGTGCAGCTTTAATACCAAAACGTAGCCGTACAGGCAATGGTCAACACAACAGCAGACAGGAACAACAAGGGGAAAGGCGAACTCGTAGTCAGGGCTGGGTATGTTACTTTTAAAATGTATTTCAGTACAGATTACAAAATACATGCTTTAAAAAGTCATTTGTAACGTATTTCGTTACATTACTCAAGTTTAGTAACTTAATCTAAATACTTTAGAATACTTTGGAATACTAATAAGTGTGGAACAAACACAAAAAAGGTCATTGTGAGTTTTTATCTCACAATTCTGACTTTTTACCTCAGAATTGCGTGATATAAAGTTGCAATTGTGAGTTATAAAGTCAGAATTATGAGATATAAACTCGCAATATTGAGAAAAGTCAAAATTATGAGATATAAACTCACAATATTGAGAAAAGTCAGAATTATGAGATATAAACTCACAATATTGAGAAAAGTCAGAATTATGAGATATAAACTCGCAATATTGAGAAAAGTCAGAATTATGAGATATAAACTCACAATATTGAGAAAAGTCAGAATTATGAGATATAAACTCACAATATTGAGAAAAGTCAGAATTATGAGATATAAACTCACATACTAAATTCACAATTGCAAGAAAAAAAGTCAGTATTGCAAGTTCATATCTCCCAATTCTGACTTTATAACTTGCAATTGTGAGTTTAAATCTCGCAATTCTGAGAAAAAGAAGTCAGAATTGTGAAATACAAACTCACAATTGTGAGGGAAAAAACAAATTGAGAGAAAAAAAGTTGCAGTGACGAGTGAATTATAAAATGACTCACAAAACATGAAAACAGTCGTGGATCATCAGGTCATGACAGGACAGTTCAGTTGACAGTTCGGCAATTTTTTTTTTTATAAATTCAGTCATTTTGTCTTGTTCAGGACAGTATTAAATAAAAATAACAATTTTTATGATCTCTCTTAAAAATGTTGATGAAACTTAACTCCTCTTTTTCAGACGGTCAGAGTCAGAGAATCACCAATCGCTGTTTAAATGACATTAAAACTCAAAGTAATCACTTTGGTAATCTAAAACACTTTTCAGATGTAACTGTAATCTGATTACCACCCATTTAAAATGAAATACAGTGACTCAAATTTTGTATTTTAAATACGGAACTAAGTTACTTGTATATTCTTTTTGAACATTAGGCTATGCAGTTTGTTATGTTTACATCACATTCAAGCTTTAATAGTAGAGAAATAATAGCCGGTTTCATCAGTCCAGTAGTATAGTGATAATGTCACCGAGACGAACCCCGTGGTTCCCTCCTTTGGCCATCTCCCGAATACTAACTTTCCACTCTCTCCTGTTATCTTTCACTACATTTCCCATAAGCCCCGTACCTAGGTACTGATTACCCGTCAGCTGTTTCACATCTAACCTGGCCCATTTAAGGAGCGCTCACCCAGACTTGCATCGCGAGGTCTTGACTCCAGTTGAGTCATTTCTGAGCGTTATCCTGTTATTGTTTTCCTGTTACTGATCTGCCTGCCTCCCGTCTTCTGCCTGCCCTTGTGTACTATTGCCTGGACTACTACCTGTGACCGATATCTGCCTGCCCTGATCTCTGCCTGTTCTCTGTCTACGATTTTGTCTGCTCTCTGCCATTATTGTTTACCGGTATCTGACCACTGCCTGTCTGACTACTCTGCTTTGCAATAAAGCCTGCATATGGATCCTAATTCGAGTGACGATTCATTACAGATATAAACATCTCCATTTAGTTTCAAAGGACGTTTTCAACGACTTACAGAAATGAAGTCTATATTTTTAGACACTTATTGTAAAGTTCTTTCATCTTGCTAGGTAGTAGAAACTTATTAATACCAGATCATACTGTAATATTACAAAGACAGAGAAGATTTAATTTCCATTTAAAAATGCTTTACAAAGCTCCAGACCTCCAACAGACAATTTGGGCACTTCACATTAGGTACTCTATACCTACAATATGCTCTGACCAAATGTAACCGTTTGGGTGAAATAGATTTAATAACCCAATCATAAATTCTAGGTGAGCTTTCCACTTCAAAAATCGCTGTAAATTCAAAATGGGAATTGAATTTACCATCCTTTTTTAACAAATCTAAAACAAAAATTACACCTTTGTTAAAGCAATCTTTTAAAAAAAATAGATTTTTTTCCATGCAGCACATTCTGATTATTCCATATAATACTTCTGTGAGGGGAAAATTTGTGCCAAAAGGCAAGCCTAACAAAGACTTTCAAAATTGATTGGATAAACAAATGAGTAAATTATCATAAAGCCATCCTACTTCCTTTTACCATTTAGGTACACATTCCAGTCCATCGATATTCCATAATAGTTATCCACTTAACGTATGTAAATAATTATTAGTTAGAGACATCTAAACCTTCTTCCCAGCTAACTGACCTTGAGGGCAGAAAAGTCATTATTCTCAAACGGTTGCCCAAAGAAACTTTTTACTAACCTTGCAACGTAAAAGATAAATGTTTACCCATTTACTTAGCCATAAAACTAGCAGATAACACACCGATCAGGATCTGACCCCTACATATGTGGCTTAACCTCCATTGGGCAACTATCTTCTGCAAACCTTCTTTATACCTTCTGTTCATCTCCTCACATTCTTAGACCATCAACACTCTTTTGAAAACATCTCGAACAATAAGAGACAGAAAGTCTAATACATGCAAATGGTAACATATATGTCAACAATAAAATTTCATTTCTCATGGTTTAAAGAATATGAAAAGATCATATAAGGAAATCTGTGTAACTCATATAAGATTAACAAAATGAATCATGTATGAGCCATAGCATTGATTGAACACGCATAAGAAAATAATATTTCCCTTGCACACCCTGGTCTAATGCCCTGGGCCCGGTTTTTCAAAAGTAATCCACTAGGATTTTGGATAACGGATTGGATCAAATCTTGAAAATGTGTTTTTCAAAAGAAAAAACGGATTACATAATCGGATTAGATCACGTAATCCAATCTTGGTTTTGATCCGGATCAAACCTTTAGTTTGGGTTTTTCAGAACTTTTTTGTTGGATTTGGATCACTTTGATCCAAAAAATCTGGATTAAACTGATCCCATCAGAAGGGTGGATTCAGCGTGGATTTCATGGCCAAAAAGTAATGAAAACTTTAAAAATGTATCAAATAATACTATATTTGGATCATGCAGTATCTTACAAGATATCCTATTTATTCATAAGGTTTTAATTATATTTGTTCATCCGTCAGGCTTTAACGTATTCAGTCTTTCAGTGTAGAAAGAGTTTGGCCTCATAAAATAATCCCCCAAACAGCTGTCAAAATTGAGCAAAAACAATACATTTTATTCTGTCACTAATTGATATATATATTCATCACAATCGAAAATATTTTTGTTTTTAGAATATTTATTAGTGATGCATGGCAATGAATGGCAATCACTGATTTTTGAAATCCGAAACAAATCCAAATCAGAAATAGTGTCCAACTCCTCAAAGTACTGCTGGAAGAGGATGGGGTGGGGTTTTCTTGTTTTTAGTTTTTTTTAAATGTGTGTGTTTTCATTTCAAATAAAATAAACTTATATTGACCCCACACTGGCTATTCTACTTGTTGCTCTTTACATATCTATAGTTCTACATTGTGATTTCCTATCCTGTTTGAGCACTGGTTATCCAGCACTGGTTATCCAGATTTGGTGATCCTGAAAAGTTCCGATCCGGATCAGATTGATCCAATCCGATGTTGCTTTAAAAAACTGGCTCCAAAAGTAAGCTGGATTACGTGATCACGGATCGCAAAAAAAGGATTACTAAATCCGGATCAATTTTATCCGGATTAAACCTTTTGAAAAACCGGGCCCTGCTAATCACAAACCGAGGAGAAACACCATTCAGCAAAGACACTTTTGTAAAAAGTCTGAACTACTTTAACAATGGAAAAGCCAAAACCAGAAAGATTCCAACATAAACTCTTGTTCAAAGGCCTTAGAAAAGTCTAAAAATAAAGTGATTGCTTTATCATTTTTCAGTTCCTTATAATTTAAAATATCTAAGACTAACCGAATATTATTTGCTTTATGTCTACCTTTCATGAAGCCAGATTGGGAAACAGAAACAATTTCTTCTAAGCACTTTCTTCAGCCTATTTGCATAGAGGGAAGCTAACAATTTATAATCCGAGTTAAGTAAAGTGATTGGGCGCCAATTATCTAAATACAGGGAATCTTTGTTAGGTTTTGGGATTAACGTGATCAAGCCCTGCTTCAAGGACTCAGTCAATTCACCTTTCTGTACACAGTCTTTGAACACTTCTAAACTCACAAACTCTTTTATATCCTGCCTGGCCTATTAGTTATGAACGGGGAAAGACAAGATGGTCCTCACTGCAGAACACGAGATCCAGGGGGCGGGGCTGGATCCATATCCAACTCCTCCCACTTTACATGACCCGCCCACTGGATCTCAGGGCTACTGCATAGTCCCTGTCTGCTTTTACATCTGTTTAAGTTGGTTCTATCCCTGTGTGTTAAGCTCCTGAGTATTTGTTATTTTCGTTTATTAAAGTTTTACTGCTGCAACTCGATCCTGCTAACGTCATTCTTGCTGCAACCACCATGACCCAAGAATGGACCATATTATCCCAGCTGGCTCCTTAACCTTTTGGCTAATCCTTTATTGTCCACACTTTCATTAGTTATGTCTATGGGCTACTGGGAAGAGCTTCAGCGCACAATATGGTGGAACAGGTCCCGCCTTCTAAGTATAATAACCAATCGCTGAATGATAAAGTCATTGCATCACTGCAGCTGCAGTTAGAATCCCCGGTTGCCATAGAAACCTGAGACTCACCCTTAGGACTGTACATGAGCATTGCCTCATCTAGTCTGAAAAATAAGCTTTTTTTAGTGCTATTTAAGCATAAGAAACAACATTTATGGGACGTTCATGTGATTCACTTCATGTAACGTTGGGATACAGCAGATCAACCTTCAACTATCGTCTGTTGAGTTCAGCTCGTCGTGTTCTTCATCTGGACTGAAATAAACCTGAATAAATGTGTCTGGAATTAATATTTTTGTGACTTATATCCTGCTGGTGTGAGCTTACCTTTACCTGCTGGTGAACTAGAAGTTTCAAACACTGCTGAAAAGAGATTCTACATTCACCTCGAAAAATGTTCATTATTTTAACAAAATAAGAGGGATGTACAAAATGCATTTTAAGTTTAATTTAGTACTGTCCTGATAAAATATGTTTACAGAGTCCACTAGACAAAATAAAAGTTTTTATAAAAATGACCCTGTTCAAAAGTTCACATACACCTGATTCTTAATGAAGTGTGTCGATCTTGTGGTCGAGCGTTTGGTTTAATAAATAATGGAAACATTAAAAATATATGAGTACATTTGAGTAGATCTTCTGTTAGTTGCTTGTATCTCGATAACAAACCCTCTGTTTTCTCATCAGGTTGAATCTTCTGCTGCTGTTCTTTCTCAATTATAGCGGTCAGTATCATTTATGTTCATAAAAACATTTATTCATTTTTACTTCAAATTAGAGTTTTTCTGTTGTGTCTCAGTGATTTGGTGATTTTAATTTAAGGAAACAGACAGAAAAACCACATGTATTTTTCACTATTGATTCTTTGTATTGAATGAATATTGTCTGTATTTACAGGAAGTGACACTCTATCAGTGTCAGGAATGAAGGGAGGAAACGTCAGGCTGTCATGTGACTTTGAGCACAGAGACATTTTTGATATTAGTTTAAACAGTTTGTTAAAAATCATTCCTGTTTGTCTGGAGAAAAACTGCAGTGACAGAGTGTGTAAAGAAGGATCATGTGACGTCATCATCAAGAATCTGACCTTCAGTGACGCTGGGAAATACTTTTTATTCGTCTACTACACTAATGATCAGACAGAAGTGAAGCGAGAAACCCTGCAGTATCATCTTCATATTCATGGTGAAGTTAAAACACGTGATTTCTGATTTTCCTTTAATTGTGTCGGTCTTGTGAGCAGAACTAGAAACTACATCAACACTGAATGAGTTTTTACAATGACTGATTTGATCTAAATGATGAATTATTACATTTATTCCCTTCATCCTAAATCTGTGTTTCTGATCTTGATTGATTTTCACTGTTATAATAATGATGAACTGTTTGTTTCTCCTCAGATGAGATTTCTGTGAAAACAGGAGAAGAGCTGAAGATGGATGTTCTGTTGATCAATGCTGATAAAGTGGAGAAGAACTCCAGTGGAGAGTGGACGGAGGTGTGGACGAGAGGTCACGGGGTCAGGAGTGATCGACTGACCGTCAGAGATCAGACTCTGACCATTAAAGCGTTCACATCCACTGACTCTGGAACATACAGAGTTCTGGACTCTGAAGGAGAAATCTTGATCACAGTCACAGTCACAGGTGAGAGAAGATCAGAGGATGATCACAGATATAATGTTTAAACTGCATGATTAATGTTTCAATATTCTGTACAGAATCAAAGGGAAATCTGAACACAGATGAAGACGACACTGAACATCTCAGTAAGTAAAACAGGAGGAATGAGAGCTTCACACAATCCTTAAACTGAACTAAAAAAAACATTTTAAAATTAAAAAATTGTGCTCTCTTCTCACTTTCCTCTTCCTCCTGTAGGTCATTGGATTTTGGCAGTTGGACTGACTGTGGTTCTGGTTCTGGTGGTTCTGACTGCTGTGGTGTTGTACAGACGTCTGCACAGAGATTATCATCGGGGCGTCACTAGAAGGAGGAAAGAGGAACTGAGTTTATGAGACCCAGAAGCACTGGAGGTCTGTGATGATGATGATGATGATGATGATGATGATGATGATGTCTGTCGAGGGTCTGGAGAACAGGATTAAACTCTACAGGGTTCAGGACACACTGACGTCAGGAAGAAGAAGGGTGCTTTGCATCTTTAGCATGGCTAGACAGTGCTGCCTCTCCCATGTTCGAATGTCGAATGTTTTACGGCACAGTGTACATCTTCTGCCCTTCTGCTGTTGTTTCAGCAGTCTGCCACTGCCGCTTCCACTCAGTCTTGTTAGATTTTGCTGTATTTGGCTGAGCAGTCTTTTTGAGTGGCTCGCCAATGTATTAGATTTCTCTAATACATAAAATGAGTAAGCTTGACCAGAGTTCTTGTGGGGAGAAGAGTTTATTGAAGGCAGTAGTGTAGCACAGTTCTTCAGCAGCGATGTCAGCCTTCAAAATAACTTAACCCAAAGTTCTGTCTGTGAGACAGAACTTTATACATGAAGACAAAAGGGCTACAAACAATAGAAACCTGTTAGGACCTCCTACAGGACCCTGCAATCTACCAAACCGTTTCTTTGTTATTCAGTTTCTCTAGGCCATTTGGTTGACACCTTTACAGACAGACTGTTGATTGTGTATGAGGCACAGTCTCTATTTAAATGCATCTAACTAAAGATGATGAAAATACACATAATCTTTCAAAGAGTTTGAGAAGATATAAATGCAAACAGTTTTATGGCACATAAAGCTTGCTTAAAAAAGGCAACAAGTATTCAATGATAAATGTGTTCTGATCAAATAAGCAACAGTAAAATGAAGAAATCTTGTGTGTTTGTTCTCTTTCTGACAGGAAACTGGATCATTGCTAGAGCGAAACCTCTTCAAACACAAGTCAAGGATGTCAGATCTACCGTCACACTTTCTGAGAAAGGAAAGTGACGTCACATCAGTGTCATGTGACGCGAATAAAGGTTCCCTGAACCAGAAAACCACAAAACATGAGCTGAAAACAACATGACAACGGAAGAGAGTTGATAAATCAGTCAGGAAGACTTGCACTGATTTTAAGACTTATTCACATTTCCTTGCATTCATACATGACAGACCTGGACACACACACACCGGCTATTGTCTGTGTTTGTCTATAGTTATTCCTTATTTTCTATTTATATTCTATTTATGATGTTTGTGTCAGGAATAAAATCTTTCTGATTTCAGTGTTTCAGTCACAGAAACAGGCCTTGCTTCGAAATAAAACTCACAGTAATAAAGTTTACTGTTGAATTCATATGCGAATGATGAAATAATTCACAAAATCATGCCGGACACTGAACATCACATAGTATTAGATGTTGCTCAATCTGCTTTGAAATAATAACCAGTAGAGGAAAATAATGACCGATCATCACACCATGAATAATAATAAAAAAAAAAAAAAAAAAAGTCAAAAAGTCTTTTTTTTTTCTTTCAAACTTCCAGGAATGGAAGAGAAATGGGCCTATAGTTGGAGAGTATCTCTGGATCCAGAGTGGGTTTTTTCAGTTTTAACGTTGATGGCATATGGCAAACCAGGAGGGAGTGGTTTATAATCTTGGTGATGAATGGAGAAACGGCAGAGATGTTGGCCTTCAGGAGAGCTGAAGGAAAAGGGTCCAGGGCACAGGTGGATGGCTTCATTCTTTTGATGACGTCCTCCTGTGTGGCTTCAGAGAAAGAGCGGAGGGGCTGGACAATCTCAAACTGTAGGTCAGCCGTTGAGAGGTGGCCAATGAGAGCGGCATGTTTTAAATGTAGAAACTGCAACCCCCCCACCCCCACATTTAAAAATAGTTTACGTCACACACACAATTTAAGGAGAGTGTACACATGACCTGTGAATTTTTAAAAAAAAACACAACCCAATATGTGCATATGCATATTTCAGCGCCCAGTCGAGTCCACAGAAACGGGTCTTTCGTTACAAGACACTTTGCACGTGTTTGGATCAAAGGAGTTTTGTACATTTACCTCGTGAATCACCGATGCCAGTGTTATGAGAGAACAGCCAATTGGACACTGACATGCCAAAAACACCTACTCCTCAAATCAAGGAATTCGGTTTGTCCAGACAAAAACAAAACAAGTCGTCAACATGACATTTATTTGCTGATAAGTTGGCAAGACATCCCATACATCAATGGTTAAATCAGCACAGTTAACTGCATGAACGGCCACATTCCTTGTGGTCTCTCGAACCGCAGCCTGGGTGGCTACATGGCAGGCCGGACCTACAGGACAGGCCTCACGGCGGCACGCTCCACGGCGGAACGACCAAAGGCAACAGGCGTCACGGCGGTAGGCGTCACGGCAACAGGCGTCACGGCAACAGGCCCAAAGGCGGCAGACCGCAGAGCAGGCCTCACAGCGGCACGCTCCACGGCGGCAGGATCAAAGGCAACAGGCGTCACGGCGGCAGACCCAAAGCCGGCAGGCGTCACGGCAACAGACCTCAGAGCAGGCCTCACAACGGCACGCCCCAAGATGGCAGGCCCAAAGGCGGCAGGCGGCAGGCCCAAAGGCGGCAGACGTCACATTGGAAAACATCACTGTTATTCAGACACAGGAGAGACACCACACTGAATACTGGAGGTTTAATTCACGGTTAAATAAAAAAAAAGAAAAGAAAAAAAAAAAAAGTGTTAAGGCGTTTATACACAATTTTCAGCAGCTTTTGGAAGACCTACAGCATCAATCATTAACTGAAACTCCTTGAACACAGGTGGCGCACACACTGACCCACAGGGAAACTGACAGCATGTGTCGTCCAGAGCAATCCATCACAAATCCTCGCCGGACCCTGACCGGACACTACAGAGGATTGTGAGGGGAGATCGGAGCGCTGGAACGGTGTGGAACGGGGCACTCGAGCCCTCCTGGGACGTTCGCGTTTACGACGGCAGGTGCGTTCAAGTCAAGACGGCGCTGTGGCTTCTCTTAATTCCACAAACACAGCACTCCTACTTACAGAAGAGGAACGAAGAGCGTGCGTCAGTCGTGTTCAGCTTTTGTGTTATTAATTAGTTCATGAAGCCACTGTAAACTTTAGTTACATATCGTTATATTAGAATGAGATCATATTCTGTGCAGGCGAATCGCTCACTTCGTTGTAAATAGAGCCGGACAACGTCACTGCTAAATACCCACAACACTCTGGTTTCCCGCCATTATTCTCACCGACACGCCCCTGAATCCTACAGATCGAGGCTTAGAGAAAATCCCAAACTTCCCACTCGGATTTACGACATCGTGGTGGCGTTCAGCTCCTGAACACGATCTTTCCTTCAGGACTCGAACGCACCAAATATCTGCAAGTCAGGGGTTCTGCAGAGCCTCAGTGACATTTATCAACTTATTCAGATCAAATTAGCTTAGAAATCCTCCGTTTGTCACTAAACGGTGACGGTCGATGATGGGGCGAGTTCCAGTGCTGACTGAAAACATGCAGTTAATGAGTGGATGAACATTTACTGGAGTCATTAAGTGAAACACACACACACACACACACACACACACACACACACACACACACACACACACACACACACACACAGATATTAGTTTCATTGCACAAAAGTGTAAGTTCAGGATTGATGTGGTAACATTTGTAGCTATATTAAAAGATTAATGTTGTTTTACAGTAAACAGTGATTGTAAGGGTTTTACTTGTAAAATGAAACTCATGACAGTTCTGCATATCAACTTTGCTTATTATTAAAACTAAACCAACGTACAAACCGAGTTCCACCTACACTGGACATCTGGACTGGAGGTTTATAAATTAATGTGTGGACTTGGTCAAATTTTGTAAAAAAACACTCAACTACTGACCTCTTGACCTCACAGTGACCTCTGGAAGACGCGCTGAATCAGTCGGTCAGCAGTGAAACACCAAACCTGTTGCTGCTGCTGCTTGAAAGCGTGTTTTTAAGACCCGAGGTGTTCCGGTCCACTGATGAAACTCACCCGGAACACACTGATGCGCTCGTTCAGTGCTTGATTGGGTTCGGAGGCGCGCAGCGCGTTCACGACAGATACTAATCAGCGTGATTAGAGATGATTGAGCGTTTCTATGGCAACATAATCAACAAGTCGAAATTGTACCAAAAGTCAAGTTGTAATTATGACTAAACTCCTACTTCCTTTGGGTGAATTAACCCTTTAAGCCCCAAACAGAAACTGTGATAAATGTGTGTTTATATTATAGCAGCGCCTTGAGGAAGTAAACTTTAAGAAATAAGCAGATTTACTGAGTGTTTGTGCCAGAAAAGGATATCGAGGATGAAGTCCTATTAGGAAGAGAAGAAATTAGGTTAATTATTAAATGAAATATTCAGGAAGATTTTATTATTGCATTAATTCATCAGTTAACAGAATATACAATTTCAGAAGATGAAGGAAAGATGAGGTGATTTTAACCAGATTACAATTTGGACACACAGAACTAAATTCATCATAGTCATATTACAGGTAAATGTGTGTTTTGTGAGGTTACTGAAACAGTTGAACATGTAATATTAATTTGAAATGCAGAAAATATAATATAGAGAGAATTAAAATCATAATACTAAGGAAAAAAGTAGACAAATTGGATATTAGGAAAAGAAATCTAAGTATAGTGATGGAATATATAGTAAAAACAGGATTAAACAAACTAATTTGATTGGGAAATAAATAAATAAAAGGAATAGGTGTGTTGGAACACAAACAATACAATAAAACATGACAATATGAACCGAGACGTGACTCTCATATATAAACACTAGATCGCGATAGTGATGAGAGAAACGAAGCTTTTCAAAGCTTCGAATCAATTGAACCAATTGCAAAATGATTCGCTGTTTGGAAGCGTTGGAAACGCCACTCTCTGGTGACCCCTGCTGGTCAGACAGTGTAATAGAAACTCAGTCCAAACACGCATAAAAAGCTTTTACAAACCCACTGCAAATGTTTTATTGAAAGTATAATCTATAAGATTTAATAACTAATCATCTAACACCATTACATATGAAGTGTCTGTATAATATGTGTTCTTTTATCAGTTTTCAGGGTTTGTTTTGTTTGTTCAGGTCAGCTGAACAGAGACTATTAACTACTATTATTCCTTTTAATTACACAAATACCTCATTAAAATCGTCAAACACAACTGGACATGAACAGATTTCCCTCCACTCAAAAACTCATAAAATAACACTTAATTTAAATACTTACTCTCCATTTTCCAGCCATATGCAAAGCATGCTGGGAACTCACAGAGGTGTGTCCTCATAAAACTGTGTAACAGACTTTCTGCCAAACTCTTTATATCTGTCTCTCTCTCTGAGAGTTGTGAAGTTTCCAACAGCACTGAAAGTTCAACTAACAAACACAGAAAAACTGAATTTGTTAAAAATTGCATTGGAGACAAAAACCAACCAGAGTGTCTGTTTTGAGCGCAGGATTTTAACCACAAACTCGATCGCATTCACACCACCGTCCTCGTAATCCTGTCATCCTTTCTTGTGTACAGACATTTATTCTTCCAAATAAATGTGAAATTCACCATATTTATGAATTTAATCTTTAGTGTCGATATGGTAAGAAGGCTGTAGATGAATCTGGACGAACTCTTCGTTTAGACTAAAGAACTCTTCCAAAGATGGATTTACGTTTATCTGTGTTCTTCAACACATTTTTATTCTCCATTATTTCTCCATCTTTAGACATAATAATCCTCAAATATTAATCTGTATATTAAATAACGACTGAAAAGGAAACTCGTGTAATTTCACATGTTTTAGGTTCACGTGTATTCCTGAAGCTTTAGAGAACTGGCTGACAGGATGTAAGACTAGTGGAGTTTGAATTCATTTTGTAGAAACAACATTGTGTCGTCAAGAAACTGACTTATAATTATTTTCCTATCCAACACTGTTAAACATTCAATACTATTATTTTGAGTCAATATAGATGAAAACTCTGTAATCATTATTAATAACAGTGCTGAGTGACCTGGAGAACTGGAAGTGTTCAAGAGTGACTCCTCCCCTCTCAAGCTGTGACGTCACGACCGAAAGATACTGACATTTTTGACTCCTCCCCTCACAGAGGGTGTGGTCTGACCCATGTGAGTCTTTTCTCTTTGAGAAAATTTGTGACGTCTTTTGACTTCTCATTCTGATAGTATGGAAAGCCACTTTAAAATCCTCAAAACATACTCGTATGTATTTTCATGTTTCTAGTCCTTATCTATTCTATTAGATACTAAAGCTCAATCTGTAAATATTAGAACCTTTATATACTATAACTTATTCATTAGATAGTTATTTTTATCACACACTAGAGCTTAATCCAATAGTGACCTGTATTTAATTAAACTAGTGAAGAGAAACTGGAACTAGTGGCCTAATTATTTTTAATTAAAAAAAAAAAAAAAAGTCAAAAAGTTTCTTTTTCTTTCAGGGAAACTTTTGGTTAGTGATGAAGTTTGTGAGAAACGAGCTTTTCAAAACGCTGAAACACGACACGGTGGCGACACCTGATGGTCAAACTGTGTAAATTCACTCTGGACTGCGTCACACTCGACACATTTACTCAATCTCCTCTCTCTTTACTCGAGCACGTGTTGAGTGAAATCTCCATACAGTTTCTGGATCTGGTTTCTTTGGGGCATTCTGGTTTCGGGTTGCCTTCATGCACAACTCTGGCAATTTGCAGCAATTTCCATGAATTAAAAGACACTTGCTGCGTCTGAAATCACCTACTTCTCTACTATATAGCACGCAGCGAAGCGAATAAGTATGTCCGACACCTTAGCAGTCATAAAAGATTAGCCGAGAAGTTCCCGGATGTCCTACTGCTTTCTTCCAGATTGTTGAGCGCTCCTCCAATGGACACGTTTCTATCCCAGGAGGCCACGGGAGAGGATACGTCATGATTAAACACGGAGGAGAAAGAGGCTTTTTCAAATGTCACTATTGAAAACCAAAAACATGCTCCTTCGTGTTAAAATCACATTTGTTGAGCTACTGTAAACTGTTGAAGGTGTAAAGACGCTATAGGCACTACAGTAAAGTTGTGATTTTGTTGTAAAAATTGCACGTATTGCAGATGATGAGCACATCACAACATGAAATAGACATCTGAGCATTTATGTGCGCCATTATGTAGAATTCAACACTTACATTACATGAATGTAAGTAATATACATAAACAAATAACTAGACATAAGTTATCTATTGTATTTGACCGTTTGTACTGATAAATGAAGGAACATAAGAAGTAAGGAGTCAGTAACACATCAGATCTTCCTCGACATGTGAGTGTTGAGCTCAGAAATCACTGAGTAACTTAATCTTGTCTGGATGTTTCAGGAACGGATGAACACGTGTGAAATTAATAAAACATATATATTTAAATATTCAATTATTGTAATTTCAAACAGAGTTATTACATTCTTGATTTCTGTGCATTTGCTGCAGATGTTCAGTGGTAGATGGACAATATCCAGAAATAACCTCAATCTACAGAACAATCCAAAAGAAACGACAACTCACACACCCATATTACGAACGTGCCAGTTTAGCCTTTTGCTTTGCACTCAACGAAGATGTTCATAATTCAATGACTTACAGTCAGTCAGCTGCAGATATATATATATATATATTCAGAAGGTGAGATCCACTTTACGGTGAGAATAGTTGGTTTCATTACAGGTGAGAGTCACTGTCAATTCATCTCCAGTGGAAAAAGAGCCGAGTATTTTGTGAGGAGGATGTTACGGTAATGCTCTTCCTGTAGGTCCCTGAGATTATTCCATCCTGTAAATGTACAAAAATACTGAGGACCAAATAGAATCTGCCAATATAAAGTAAAGAGAGCATCTGATTCGGCTAATATTTACTGTTATTGCAAAGAACTGACACTTTTACAGTGTGTAATCTCTCAGTTTTCACCTCGTGTAAATAGATCGAAGCAGAAAATGCTGCTTCACTTAGTGAATTTTAAAAGCGATATTTCAATTAATTATAATTCCCCATTCTTCTCATAACTTAAATTCATTGTATAATTATATATGTATATGAAATATCGTTCGTAACATCATGAATGTCTTTACAGTCACTTTTGATTGATTTAATGCATCCTCACTGAATAAAAATATAATTTTTTTTTAAATAAAAATGTATTTTTACTGACCCCAAACTTTTGAACGGTAGTGTATAATGTTAGCTCTGTGTTTCAGATTAATGCTGTTTTTTTTAACTTTCTATTCATCAAGGACTCCTGAAATCAGTACACAACCGTTTTCGACATTTATAATCATAAACGTTTCATCATCATATCAGAATGATTTCTGAAGGGTCATGTGACACTGAAGACTGGAGTAATGACGCTGAAAATTCAGCTTTGATCACTGGAATAAATTTTGTAGAATATATTCAAAGTGAAAAGTGATTTTAAATTGTAATATTTCCCAATATTACTGTTTTTACTGTATTTTTAATTAAAAAAAAACTTACCAATCCCAAACTTTTGAACACACAAATAATTAGTTTTAACTGAAGAGATACTGTAAAACTGCGTAAGGATGTACAATCATGTGAAAATTATATAGGTGTATATGAACACTAGAATCTGATTTCTGAAGGATCATGTGACACTGAAGACTGGAGTAATGATAAATTCATCCTTTGCCATCATGGAATAAATTACTTTGTAAA
Source organism: Zacco platypus (assembly GCA_038088235.1). Taxonomy (NCBI): domain Eukaryota; kingdom Metazoa; phylum Chordata; class Actinopteri; order Cypriniformes; family Xenocyprididae; genus Zacco; species Zacco platypus. The sequence continues at coordinate 1,021,198 of CM076071.1, forward strand.
ACATTCAAATAGGAAAGTTATTTTAAATTGTAATATTAAGCTTCTCCACAGTTCCAAACTGTACTTTTAGCCAAAACAAGTTATAAATCGAGGTTGTCCAGAAGTTGTATGAATTTAACAAAGATTTAATGTAATTTTAATAATAATAATACATTTTATTTGTATTGCACTTTATATTACAGCAATCTCAAAGTGCCACAAAGCATACAGTAGTATAAAAAAAGATTGATATAGTTTAAGAAAAATAGATCATAAATAACATTCAGTAAAAAGCTTTTTTAAAAAGTTTCGTTTAAAAACATCAGTAGTTTGTGGAGCCCTCTGGTGTTCGGGGAGGGCGTTCCACCCACCCTGCAGAGCTCGGTTCTGGGGATCCTGATGAGGAGTTACAGTAGTCCAGCCTGGAGAAGACAAAGGCGTGAACGAGCTTCTCTGCATCTGCCAGGTCGAGTGTTGGACGGAGTTTGGCGATGTTCTTGAGGTGGAAGAATGATGTCTTACAGGTGTTTGATGTGGGTGTCAAAGGGCAGTTGAGAGTCCATTTTTACACCCAAATTGGTGACCGATGTGGAAAGGGTGATGTTTTGGCCAGAGAAAGTGATACTGTTAATGGTAGAAAAGTGGAGCTGATGTGATGTGCCAAGAAAGATGGCCTGTGTTTTTGAACTGTTTAGCTGAAGGAAATTGAGCTTCATCCACGCCTCGATCTCCTCCAGGCAGGATGTGAGGATGCTGGTAAGAGAGAAGAAGAAGTGGGGGTTGTCCTGAGATAAAGCTGTGTGTCATCAGCATCACAATGGAATGATACACCATGTCTGCTAATGATTTTACCAAAGGGGAGCATGTAAATGGAAAAGAGTGTGGGGCCCAGCACAGAGCCCTGAGGAACGCCACAGGTGACATTGTATGTGATTTGGCTTTGTCCAGAGCGACGTGCTCGGTTCTGCCGGTCAGGTATGAGATAAACCAGTTCTGAGCATTTTCTGAGAGTCTAATGGTGTGTTGCAGGCGGTGAAGGAGGATGTTGTGGTCTACTGTATCAAAATCAGCTGTTAGGTCTAGGAGGATGAGTGGAGATGGGGAACCAGCATCTGCTGCCATCAGGAGGTCGTTGGTGATCCTGACCAATGCTGTTTCTGTGCTATGGCCAGGACGGAAACCCGACTAAAACTTTTCAAACAAGTTATTGCGTTTAAGATGAACATGATGTTGTGCTGCAACTATTTTTTCCAGAACCGTCGACAGGAATGGAAGAGAAGTGGGCCTATAGTTGGAGAGTATCTCTGGATCCAGAGTGGGTTTTTTCAGTTTTAACGTTGATGGCATATGGCCAACCAGGAGGGAGTGGTTTATAATCTTGGTGATGAATGGAGAAACGGCAGAGATGTTGGCCTTCAGGAGAGCTGAAGGAAAAGCATCCAGGGCACAGGTGGATGGCTTCATTCTTTTGATGACGTCCTCCTGTGTGGCTTCAGAGAAAGAGCGGAGGGGCTGGACAATCTCAAACTGTAGGTCAGCCGTTGAGAGGTGGCCAATGAGAGCGGCATGTTTTAAATGTAGAAACTGCAACCCCCCCCCCCCATTTAAAAATAGTTTACATCACACACACAATTTAAGGAGAGTGTACACATGACCTGTGAATTTTTAAAAAAAAATAAAACCCAATATGTGCATATGCATATTTCAGCGCCCAGTCGAGTCCACAGAAACGGGTCTTTCGTTACAAGACACTTTGCACGTGTTCAGATCAAGGGAGTTTTGTACATTTACCTCGTGAATCACCGATGCCAGTGTTATGAGAGAACAGCCAATTGGACACTGACATACCAAAAACACCTAGTCCTCAAATCAAGGAATTCGGTTTGTCCAGACAAAAACAAAACAAGTCGTCAACATGACATTTATTTGCTGATAAGTTGGCAAGACATCCCATACATCAATGGTTAAATCAGCACAGTTAACTGCATGAACGGCCACATTCCTTGTGGTCTCTCGAACCGCAGCCTGGGTGGCTACATGGCAGGCCGGACCTACAGGACAGGCCTCACGGCGGCACGCTCCACGGCGGAACGACCAAAGGCAACAGGCGTCACGGCGGCAGACGTCACGGCGGCAGACGTCACGGCAACAGGCCCAAAGGCGGCAGACCGCAGAGCAGGCCTCACAGCGGCACGCTCCACGGCGGCAGGATCAAAGGCAACAGGCGTCACGGCGGCAGACCCAAAGCCGGCAGGCGTCACGGCAACAGACCTCAGAGCAGGCCTCACAGCGGCACGCCCCAAGATGGCAGGCCCAAAGGCGGCAGGCGGCACGGCGGCAGGCCCAAAGGCGGCAGACGTCACATTGGAAAACATCACTGTTATTCAGACACAGGAGAGACACCACACTGAATACTGGAGGTTTAATTCACGGTTAAATAAAAAAAAAAAAAAGTGTTAAGGCGTTTATACACAATTTTCAGCATCTTTTGGAAGACCTACAGCATCAATCATTAACTGAAACTCCTTGAACACAGGTGGCGCACACACTGACCCACAGGGAAACTGACAGCATGTGTCGTCCAGAGCAATCCATCACAAATCCTCGCCGGACCCTGACCGGACACTACAGAGGATTGTGAGGGGAGATCGGAGCGCTGGAACGGTGTGGAACGGGGCACTCGAGCCCTCCTGGGACGTTCGCGTTTACGACGGCAGGTGCGTTCAAGTCAAGACGGCGCTGTGGCTTCTCTTCATTCCACAAACACAGCACTCCTACTTACAGAAGAGGAACGAAGAGCGTGCGTCAGTCGTGTTCAGCTTTTGTGTTATTAATTAGTTCATGAAGCCACTGTAAACTTTAGTTACATATCGTTATATTAGAATGAGATCATATTCTGTGCAGGCGAATCGCTCACTTCGTTGTAAATAGAGCCGGACAACGTCACTGCTAAATACCCACAACACTCTGGTTTCCCGCCATTATTCTCACCGACACGCCCCTGAATCCTACAGATCGAGGCTTAGAGAAAATCCCAAACTTCCCACTCGGATTTACGACATCGTGGTGGCGTTCAGCTCCTGAACACGATCTTTCCTTCAGGACTCGAACGCACCAAATATCTGCAAGTCAGGGGTTCTGCAGAGCCTCAGTGACATTTATCAACTTATTCTGATCAAATTAGCTTAGAAATCCACCGTTTGTCACTAAACAGTGACGGTCGATGATGGGGCGAGTTCCAGTGCTGACTGAAAACATGCAGTTAATGAGTGGATGAACATTTACTGGAGTCATTAAGTGAACAGCTTCAAAAATTGTTACGGTATTCCATGACGGACCACAAACACTTTACATACACATAAATAAGTTAAAATCAGTTTCATTGCACAAAAGTGTAAGTTCAGGATTGATGTGGGAACATTTGTAGCTGTATTAAAAGATTAATGTGGTTTTACTTGTGAAATAAACTCTTGTGACAGTTCTGCATATTCACTTTGCTTATTATAAAAACTAAACCAACATACAAACCGAGTTCCACCTACACTGGACGTTTATAAATTAATGTGTGGACTTGGTCAAATTTTGTAAAACACTTATTTACGCATTTCTTCGGGGAGTGTGATGAAGTGAAGATCTCCTCACCTCCAGCTCGTGTTGAGCTCAAACATGCAGACAGACACAAAACACTCAACTACTGACCTCTAGACCTCACAGTGACCTCTGGAAGACGCGCTGAATCAGTCGGTCAGCAGTGAAACACCAAACCTGTTGCTGCTGCTGCTTGAAAGCGTGTTTTTAAGACCCGAGGTGTTCCGGTCCACTGATGAAACTCACCCGGAACACACTGATGCGCTCGTTCAGTGCTTGATTGGGTTCGGAGGCGCGCAGCGCGTTCACGACAGATACTAATCAGCGTGATTAGAGATGATTGAGCGTTTCTATGGCAACATAATCAACGCTAAAATCTGCAGTGGTACAAGTCGAAATTGTACCAAAAGTCAAGTTGTAATTATGACTAAACTCCTACTTCCTTTGGGTGAATTAACCCTTTAAGCCCCAAACAGAAACTGTGATAAATGTGTGTTTATATTATAGCAGCGCCTTGAGGAAGTAAACTTTAAGAAATAAGCAGCTTTACTGAGTGTTTGTGCCAGAAAAGGATATCGAGGATGAAGTCCTATTAGGAAGAGGAGAAATTAGGTTAATTATTAAATGAAATATTCAGGAAGATTTTATTATTACATTAATTCATCAGTTAACAGAATATACAATTTCAGAAGACGAAGGAAAGTTGAGGTGATTTTAACCAGATTACAATTTGGACACACAGAACTAAATTCATCATAGTCATATTACAGGTAAATGTGTGTTTTGTGAGGTTACTGAAACAGTTCAGCATGTAATATTAATTTGAAATGTAGAAAATATAATATAGAGAGAATTAAAATCATAATACTAAGGAAAAAAAGAAGACAAATTGGATATTAGGAAAATAAATCTAAGTAAAGTGATGGAATATATAGTAAAAACAGGATTAAACAAACTAATTTGATTGGGAAATAAATGAATGGATAAATAAATAAAAGGAATAGGTCTGTTGGAACACAAACAATACAATAAAACATGACAATATGAACCGAGACGTGACTCTCATCCATGAATGAATACAAACACTAGATCGCGATAGTGATGAGAGAAACGAAGCATCGAATCAATTGAACCAATTGCAAAATGATTCGCTGTTTGGAAGCGTTGGAAACGCCACTCTCTGGTCCAAACACGCAGGAAAAGCTTTTACAAACCCACTGCAAATGTTTTATTGAAAGTATAATCTATAAGATTTAATAACTAATCATCTAACACCATTACATATGAAGTGTCTGTATAATATGTGTTCTTTTATCAGTTTTCAGGGTTTGTTTTGTTTGTTCAGGTCAGCTGAACAGAGACTATTAACTACTATTATTCCTTTTAATTACACAAATACCTCATTAAAATCGTCAAACACAACTGGACATGAACAGATTTCCCTACACTCAAAAACTCATAAAATAACACTTAATTTAAATATTTACTCTCCATTTCCAACCATATGCAAAGCATGCTGGGAACTCACAGAGGTGTGTCCTCATAAAACTGTGTAACTGACTTTCTGCCAAACTCTTTATATCTGTCTCTCTCTCTGAGAGTTGTGAAGTTTCCAACAGCACTGAAAGTTCAACTAACAAACACAGAAAAACTGAATTTGTTAAAAATTGCATTGGAGACAAAAACCAACCAGAGTGTCTGTTTTGAGCGCAGGATTTTAACCACAAACTCGATCGCATTCACACCACCGTCCTCGTAATCCTGTCATCCTTTCTTGTGTACAGACATTTATTCTTCCAAATAAATGTGAAATTCACCATATTTATGAATTTAATCATTAGTGTCGATATGGTAAGAAGGCTGTAGATGAATCTGGACGAACTCTTCGTTTAGACAAAAGAACTCTTCCAAAGATGGATTTACATTTATCTGTGTTCTTCAACACATTTTATCCTCCATTATTTCTCCATCTTTAGAAATAATAATCCTCAAATATTAATCTGTATATTAAATAACGACTGAAAAGGAAACTCGTGTAATTTCACATGTTTTAGGTTCACGTGTATTCCTGAAGCTTTAGAGAACTGGCTGACAGGATGTAAGACTAGTGGAGTTTGAATTCATTTTGTAGAAACAACATTGTGTCGTCAAGAAACTGACTTATAATTATTTTCCTATCCAACACTGTTAAACATTCAATAATATTATTTTGAATCAATATAGATGAAAACTCTGTAATCATTATAAATAACAGTGCTGAGTGACCTGGACAACTGAAAGTGTTCAAGAGTGACTCCTCCCCTCTCAAGCTGTGACGTCACGCCGAAGATACTCCCATTATTGACTCCTCCCCTGTTAAGTTGATACCCTGATCGAGTCGTTCACATTTGTTGTGACTCCTCCCCTCACAGAGGGTCTGACCCATGTGAGTCTTTTCTCTTAGAGAAAATTTGTGACGACTTTTGACTTCTCATTCTGATAGTATGGAAAGCCACTTTAACATTTAATTCTCAAAACATACTCGTATGTATTTTCATGTTTCTAGTCCTTATCTATTCTATTAGATACTAAAGCTCAATCTGTAAATATTAGAACCTTTATATACTATAACTTATTCATTAGATAGTTATTTTTATCACACACTAGAGATTAATCCAATAGTGACCTGTATTTAATTAAACTAGTGAAGAGAAACTGGAACTAGTAGTCTAGTTATTTTTTTGGTTAACTTTTAGACTAAAGATATTCTGAACTTTATAGAACTTTTAAATGTCCATTTCTGCTCACACTAACACTCAAACTCATGAATATAGATTCACAAACTAAAGCAGATTTTAGTTTTCAGAAAGCTGAATCATATTTTGAACAGCGAGAACTCACATTTTCAGACACAGACTAATATTCATTATTTCTTTATTTAAAGTAATCATAAATGCTCTCCAAAAGGCACAATCTCTCTGAGGATGTTCTGGGAATTGTGGTTGTTTGGCTGAAACTGATTCTCAATCTTAACGTCCAATAATCAAACTCAAAGTCAAGAGTTTCTGATCCTGTACATCCAAAACGATCAATGTCTTATTAAACATGTTTCCTTCCTTGTGTTTTCATGATAATCAATTAGAAAGACAAAACAGTTAATATATTATATGCCATGTGAACTCTGATTGGACAGTTGAGAGCTACTCATGTTTATGTAATGATTTCTCCCAAAACACTCTCACTTGTTCCTCATGAGGTTGAAGAAATCTCAAATGAATACGTGCTCGTAGTTATTGTGTTTTTCATATCATCTATTCATTTCTGACAAGGAATTATTCCAATTAGGGATGTGCCTGAAAAGGATGTTCATCCCTAATTTCTACAGTGACTAGGATCTGGAGATTGGGCGCTGTAACTTTTAAAAAGCTTTTAAAAACACATATTTCCTTAGTAAATTGCCTGTATTGACTGTAAATTGCAAAATCAAGTCAGGAATCTTGTGATTTTGGAGTCAGATCTGAGTTTCATATAAAGCAATAACTAAATCAGCATATTATCATCTCAACAATATTGCAGAATTAGATGCTTGTTTCCATTCAAGACTTAGAGAAACTTGTTCATACTTTCATGATTGTGCTGGACTTCATAAAAACAGCAGAAGATGAGAATATGAACATCTCTCCAGTCCTCAGGATTCAGGCTTGATTTTAGACTTGTGTTTCTTGTTCATAAATCCCTCAATATATGGAATATAATCAGATCATGAGACGATCAGGATCTCATCAGTCAGAAACACAGAGGATTCAGAGTCTGTTTTCAGATCAGATGAGCTCCAGCACTTCAGTCCAGACTCCAAACACTCAATGTTGAGAAGATTTACTGAATGAGACAAGAACCTGCAATAGATAGACTACTGCTAGATCTAAAGAATAAGTACCATCATGAAAATAGAGACCAGCCTACGTTTAAGGATGAAATGTAAAAACGGTTTGCCATAAATGTTTCTGAGCGCTGCACTGACGCTTTAAAAATCCAGCCAATGAGAGAGAAGAGACAAAGAGCGGGGGGCGGGGAATCTGTAATATTGACAGCCTCTGCTGCAGTTTCCCAAACCGCGTATAGCAGACCCAGAACTTTTACAATGTAAGTTTTCATATTTTTAAATATAACAGCAGCTTGTGTTTTTGTGTTCTTATTCAATACTTGTGTCAGTTTGTGGAAAACTAAACCCGATGGTGGTGTTCAGGAGAGTCTGATGCTGAATGTGTGCATTACTGTGACAATGATTATGTTTTTATTGTGGGTTCATTAATATAATTGTTATATTGTATTTGTTGGATCGTTCTGAACGGAGGAAGCGTTTGGGGAAAGTCTATTTCAGTCTGAGAAACTCGTTGAAATTCATTGTGTGAAGAACCGAAAGACTCAAACTGAATCGCGAATAATTTCAGACCTCTGACCGATTAGATCAAAAGGCTTGTTAAAAGTATTGCGCCCTTATACATTAGATTACGGTATACAAATTATCTTTAGTTTCTATTTGGAGGTATACGGTTGTGTACGTGATGACGTTATATCGCTACGTGATGTTCTCAGCTGATGTTATGTTCAAGTGATGCTGATAAAATAAAAAGCTGCTGAAGAAAGGATAAGCACTGAGCAACGTTTTGTTTGTTTTCCACACGCGAGTGAAAGTGAATGGCGCATTCGGGTGCTCAACATCTGCTCACACTAACACTCAAACTCATTAATATAGATTCACAAACTAAAGCAGATTTTAGTTTCCAGAAAGCTGAATCATATTTTGAACAGCGAGAACTCACATTCTCAGACACAGACTAATATTCATTATTTCTTTATTTAAAGTAATCATAAATGCTCTCCAAAAGGCACAATCTCTCTGAGGATGTTCTGGGAATTGTGGTTGTTTGGCTGAAACTGATTCTCAATCTTAACGTCCAATAATAAAACTCAAACAAAACAGTTTAATTCAATATGTTAATATATTATATGCCATGTGAACTCTGATTGGACGGTTGAGAGCTACTCATGTTTATGTAATGATTTCTCCACAAACACTCTCACTAGTTCCTCATGAGGTTGAAGAAATCTCAAATGAAGTTATTGTGTTTTTCATATCATCTATTCTTTTCTGACAAGGAATTATTCCAATTAGGGATGTGCCTGAAAAGGATGTTCATCCCTAATTTCTACAGTGACTAGGATCTAGAGATTGGGCCATAGGTGGCGCCGTAACTTTTAAAAAGCTTTTAAAAACACAAATTTTCTTAGTAAATTGCCTTTAATGACTGTAAATTGCAAAATCAAGTCAGGAATCTTGTGATTTTGGAGTCAGATCTGAGTTTCATATAAAGCAATAACTAAATCAGCATATTATCATCTCAACAATATTGCAGAATTAGATGCTTGTTTCCATTCAAGACTTAGAGAAACTTGTTCATACTTTCATGATTGTGCTGGACTTCATAAAAACAGCAGAAGATGACAATATGAACATCTCTCCAGTCCTCAGGATTCAGGCTTGATTTTAGACTTGTGTTTCTTGTTCATAAATCCCTCAATATATGGAATATAATCAGATCATGAGACGATCAGGATCTCATCAGTCAGAAACACAGAGGATTCAGAGTCTGTTTTCAGATCAGATGAGCTCCAGCACTTCAGTCCAGACTCCAAACACTCAATGTTGAGAAGATTTACTGAATGAGACAAGAACCTGCAATAGATAGACTACTGCTAGATCTAAAGAATAAGTACCATCATGAAAATAGAGACCAGCCTACGTTTAAGGATGAAATGTAAAAACGGTTTGCCATAAATGTTTCTGAGCGCTGCACTGACGCTTTAAAAATCCAGCCAATGAGAGAGAAGAGACAAAGAGCGGAGGGCGGGGAATCTGTAATATTGACAGCCTCTGCTGCAGTTTCCCAAACCGCGTATAGCAGACCCAGAACTTTTACAATGTAAGTTTTCATATTTTTAAATATAACAGCAGCTTGTGTTTTTGTGTTCTTATTCAATACTTGTGTCAGTTTGTGGAAAACTAAACCCGATGGTGGTGTTCAGGAGAGTCTGATGCTGAATGTGTGCATTACTGTGACAATGATTATGTTTTTATTGTGGGTTCATTAATATAATTGTTATATTGTATTTGTTGGATCGTTCTGAACGGAGGAAGCGTTTGGGGAAAGTCTATTTCAGTCTGAGAAACTCGTTGAAATTCATTGTGTGAAGAACCGAAAGACTCAAACTGAATCGCGAATAATTTCAGACCTCTGACCGATTAGATCAAAAGGCTTGTTAAAAGTATTGCGCCCTTATACATTAGATTACGGTATACAAATTATCTTTAGTTTCTATTTGGAGGTATACGGTTGTGTACGTGATGACGTTATATCGCTACGTGATGTTCTCAGCTGATGTTATGTTCAAGTGATGCTGATAAAATAAAAAGCTGCTGAAGAAAGGATAAGCACTGAGCAACGTTTTGTTTGTTTTCCACACGCGAGTGAAAGTGAATGGCGCATTCGGGTGCTCAACATCTGCTCACACTAACACTCAAACTCATGAATACAGATTCACAAACTAAAGCAGATTTTAGTTTTCAGAAAGCTGAATCATATTTTGAACAGCGAGAACTCACATTCTCAGACACAGACTAATATTCATTATTTCTTTATTTAAAGTAATCATAAATGCTCTCCAGAAGGCCCAATCTCTCTGAGGATGTTCTGGGAATTGTGGTTGTTTGGCTGAAACTGATTCTCAATCTTAACGTCCAATAATCAAACTCAAAGTCAAGAGTTTCTGATCCTGTACATCCAAAACGATCAATGTCTTATTAAACATGTTTCCTTCCTTGTGTTTTCATGATAATCAATTAGAAAGACAAAACAGTTAATATATTATATGCCATGTGAACTCTGATTGGACAGTTGAGAGCTACTCATGTTTATGTAATGATTTCTCCCAAAACACTCTCACTTGTTCCTCATGAGGTTGAAGAAATCTCAAATGAATATGTGCTCGTAGTTATTGTGTTTTTCATATCATCTATTCATTTCTGACAAGGAATTATTCCAATTAGGGATGTGCCTGAAAAGGATGTTCATCCCTAATTTCTACAGTGACTAGGATCTGGAGATTGGGCGCTGTAACTTTTAAAAAGCTTTTAAAAACACATATTTCCTTAGTAAATTGCCTGTATTGACTGTAAATTGCAAAATCAAGTCAGGAATCTTGTGATTTTGGAGTCAGATCTGAGTTTCATATAAAGCAATAACTAAATCAGCATATTATCATCTCAACAATATTGCAGAATTAGATGCTTGTTTCCATTCAAGACTTAGAGAAACTTGTTCATACTTTCATGATTGTGCTGGACTTCATAAAAACAGCAGAAGATGAGAATATGAACATCTCTCCAGTCCTCAGGATTCAGGCTTGATTTTAGACTTGTGTTTCTTGTTCATAAATCCCTCAATATATGGAATATAATCAGATCATGAGACGATCAGGATCTCATCAGTCAGAAACACAGAGGATTCAGAGTCTGTTTTCAGATCAGATGAGCTCCAGCACTTCAGTCCAGACTCCAAACACTCAATGTTGAGAAGATTTACTGAATGAGACAAGAACCTGCAATAGATAGACTACTGCTAGATCTAAAGAATAAGTACCATCATGAAAATAGAGACCAGCCTACGTTTAAGGATGAAATGTAAAAACGGTTTGCCATAAATGTTTCTGAGCGCTGCACTGACGCTTTAAAAATCCAGCCAATGAGAGAGAAGAGACAAAGAGCGGGGGGCGGGGAATCTGTAATATTGACAGCCTCTGCTGCAGTTTCCCAAACCGCGTATAGCAGACCCAGAACTTTTACAATGTAAGTTTTCATATTTTTAAATATAACAGCAGCTTGTGTTTTTGTGTTCTTATTCAATACTTGTGTCAGTTTGTGGAAAACTAAACCCGATGGTGGTGTTCAGGAGAGTCTGATGCTGAATGTGTGCATTACTGTGACAATGATTATGTTTTTATTGTGGGTTCATTAATATAATTGTTATATTGTATTTGTTGGATCGTTCTGAACGGAGGAAGCGTTTGGGGAAAGTCTATTTCAGTCTGAGAAACTCGTTGAAATTCATTGTGTGAAGAACCGAAAGACTCAAACTGAATCGCGAATAATTTCAGACCTCTGACCGATTAGATCAAAAGGCTTGTTAAAAGTATTGCGCCCTTATACATTAGATTACGGTATACAAATTATCTTTAGTTTCTATTTGGAGGTATACGGTTGTGTACGTGATGACGTTATATCGCTACGTGATGTTCTCAGCTGATGTTATGTTCAAGTGATGCTGATAAAATAAAAAGCTGCTGAAGAAAGGATAAGCACTGAGCAACGTTTTGTTTGTTTTCCACACGCGAGTGAAAGTGAATGGCGCATTCGGGTGCTCAACATCTGCTCACACTAACACTCAAACTCATTAATATAGATTCACAAACTAAAGCAGATTTTAGTTTCCAGAAAGCTGAATCATATTTTGAACAGCGAGAACTCACATTCTCAGACACAGACTAATATTCATTATTTCTTTATTTAAAGTAATCATAAATGCTCTCCAAAAGGCACAATCTCTCTGAGGATGTTCTGGGAATTGTGGTTGTTTGGCTGAAACTGATTCTCAATCTTAACGTCCAATAATCAAACTCAAAGTCAAGAGTTTCTGATCCTGTACATCCAAAACGATCAATGTCTTATTAAACATGTTTCCTTCCTTGTGTTTTCATGATAATCAATTAGAAAGACAAAACAGTTAATATATTATATGCCATGTGAACTCTGATTGGACAGTTGAGAGCTACTCATGTTTATGTAATGATTTCTCCCAAAACACTCTCACTTGTTCCTCATGAGGTTGAAGAAATCTCAAATGAATATGTGCTCGTAGTTATTGTGTTTTTCATATCATCTATTCATTTCTGACAAGGAATTATTCCAATTAGGGATGTGCCTGAAAAGGATGTTCATCCCTAATTTCTACAGTGACTAGGATCTGGAGATTGGGCGCTGTAACTTTTAAAAAGCTTTTAAAAACACATATTTCCTTAGTAAATTGCCTGTATTGACTGTAAATTGCAAAATCAAGTCAGGAATCTTGTGATTTTGGAGTCAGATCTGAGTTTCATATAAAGCAATAACTAAATCAGCATATTATCATCTCAACAATATTGCAGAATTAGACACTTTGTTTCCAGTCAAGACTTAGAGAAACTTGTTGATTCTTTCATGATTGTGCTGGACTTCATAAAAACAGCAGAAGATGAGAATATGAACATCTCTCCAGTCCTCAGGATTCAGGCTTGATTTTAGACTTGTGTTTCTTCTTCATAAATCCCTCAATATATAGAATATAATCAGATCATGAGACGATCAGGATCTCATCAGTCAGAAACACAGAAGATTCAGAGTCTGTTTTCAGATCAGATGAGCTCCAGCACTTCAGTCCAGACTCCAAACACTCAATGTTGAGAAGATTTACTGAATGAGACAAGAACCTGCAATAGATAGACTACTGCTAGATCTAAAAAATAAGTACCATCATGAAAATAGAGACCAGCCTACGTTTAAGGATTAAATGTAAAAACGGTTTGCCATAAATGTTTCTGAGCGCTGCACTGACGCTTTAAAAATCCAGCCAATGAGAGAGAAGAGACAAAGAGCGGGGGGCGGGGAATCTGTAATATTGACAGCCTCTGCTGCAGTTTCCCAAACCGCGTATAGCAGACCCAGAACTTTTACAATGTAAGTTTTCATATTTTTAAATATAATAGCAGCTTGAGTTTTTGTGTTCTTATACAATAGTTGTGTCAGTTTGTGGAAAACTAAACCCGATGGTGGTGTTCAGGAGAGTCTGATGCTGAATGTGTGCATTACTGTGACAATGATTATGTTTTTATTGTGGGTTCATTAATATAATTGTTATATTGTATTTGTTGGATCGTTCTGAACGGAGGAAGCGTTTGGGGAAAGTCTATTTCAGTCTGAGAAACTCGTTGAAATTCATTGTGTGAAGAACCGAAAGACTCAAACTGAATCGCGAATAATTTCAGACCTCTGACCGATTAGATCAAAAGGCTGATTCACGAATCCGACATCTCTATTTCTGATTTTTAAACCATTGATATAAAGCACGCTGAAATACTTAATGCGCATGCGTGGACGACTAGAGATCGGGATTTGTCAATATCATACAGATATGAGGTTAATAGGACATCTAGTGGTCATCTGAAATAATGACATCCAGAGTCACGTGTGTGTTTTTTGTCACTCGGGCAGTTAAATAAAGTTACGAGATGGCGCAACAGCTCGTGTTCGTCTGTCTGTCTAAAGAACAGAACATTTGGATTCAATGCGATGCAAAGACTGATGATGGCGGAGTTTAGTGACATGCACTCCGTGCACTTTCAAAGGACGCTATCAACGACATCTTGTTAGGTAATTAGAAACGTATTAATTCCAGATCATACTTTAATAGTAGAAACACAAGGAAGATTTATTTTCCATTTAAAAAATGCTTTGGGGTGACAGCTGAACTTCTGAACAAGGATTTTTATAATCCAAAAATGGTTACATTTAACATCATAAAGCTCCAGACCTCCAATAGACAATTTGGGCACTTCACATTAGGTACTCTGTACCTACAATATGCCCTGACCAAATGTAACCGTTTGGGTGAAATAGATTTAATAACCCAATCATAAATTCTAGGTGAGCTTTCCACTTCAAAAATCGCTGTAAATTCAAAATAGGAATAGAAGATATCATCCTTTTTTAACGGGTGTCATCCTCTAACTAACTGACTGATCAGAAAAGTGTGTTCTGCTACTAGAATACCCTGAACATCTAAACGCGTAATAAAAATATTCTGAAATTCAGCAACCAACAAAAACACAAATGGCGAAATGGCACAGCCTTGTCTTTAAACATTTCTAAAACAAACTCTTTTATATCCTGCCTGGCCTATTAGTTATGAACGAGGAAAGACGAGATTGTCCTCACTGCAGAACACGAGATCCAGGGGGCGGGGCTGGATCTAGATCCAACTCCTCCCACTTTACATGGCTAAACCTGTCTATCTCCGCCCACTGGATCTCAGGGCTACTGCATACTCCCTGTCTGCTTTTACATCTGTTTAAGTTGGTTCTATCCCTGTGTGTCAAGCTTCTTGACTACTTATTATTTTCACTTACTAAAATTTTACTGCTGCAATTCGATTCTGCTAAACATGCACAATTGCACATGCGCATTGCCTCATCTAGTCTGAAAAATAAGCTTTTTTAACGCTATTTAAGCATAAGAAACAACATTTATGGGACGTTCATGTGATTCACTTCATGTAATGTTGGGATACAGCAGATCAACCTTCAACTATCGTCTGTTGAGTTCAGCTCGTCGTGTTCTTCATCTGGACTGAAATAAACCCATATAAATGTGTCTGGAATTAATATTTTTGTGACTTATATCCTGCTGGTGTGAGCTCACCTTTACCTGCTGGTGAACTAGAAGTTTCAAACACTGCTGAAAAGAGATTCTACATTCACCTCGAAAAATGTTCATTATTTTAACAAAATAAGAGCGATTGTACAAAATGCATTTTAAGTTTAATTTAGTACTGTCCTGATAAAATATGTTTACAGAGTCCACTAGACAAAATAAAAGTTTTTATGAAAATGACCCTGTTCAAAAGTTCACATACACGTGATTCTTAATGAAGTGTGTCGATCTTGTGGTCGAGCGTTTGGTTTAATAAATAATGGAAACATTAAAAATATATGAGTACATTTGAGTAGATCTTCTGTTAGTTGCTTGTATCTCGATAACAAACCCTCTGTTTTCTCATCAGGTTGAATCTTCTGCTGCTGTTCTTCATCGCTCATGTCGGTCAGTATCATTTATGTTCTTAAAAACATTTATTCATTTTTACTTCAAATTAGAGTTTTTCTGTTGTGTCTCAGTGATTTGGTGATTTTAATTTAAGGAATTAATTTAATTGATTCTTTGTATTGAATGAATATTGTCTGTATTTACAGGAAGTGACACTCTATCAGTGTCAGGAATGAAGGGAGGAAACGTCAGGCTGTCATGTGACTTTGAGCACAGAGACATTTTAGCCATTAGTTTAAACAATCAGTCAGAAAACATTGATGTTTGTCTGGAGAAAAACTGCAGTGACAGAGTGTGTAAAGAAGGATCATGTGACGTCATCATCAAGAATCTGACCTTCAGTGACGCTGGGAAATACTTTTTACATGTTTATTACCATAATGATCAACAAGAGCTGGAGCGAGAAATCCTGCAGTATCATCTTCATATTCATGGTGAAGTTAAAACTGATCGAACATCAACACGTGATTTCTGATTTTCCTTTAATTGTGTCGGTCTTGTGAGCAGAACTAGAAACTACATCAACACTGAATGAGTTTTTACAATGACTGATTTGATCTAAATGATGAATTATTACATTTATTCCCTTCATCCTAAATCTGTGTTTCTGCTCTTGATTGATTGACATCATTATAATAATTAATAATGATGAATGTCTCTGTTTCTCCTCAGATGAGATTTCTGTGAAAACAGGAGAAGAGCTGAAGATGGATGTTCTGTTGATCAATGCTAATAAAGTGGAGAAGAACTCCAGTGGAGAGTGGACGGAGGTGTGGACGAGAGGTCACGGGGTCAGGAGTGACCGACTGACCGTCAGAGATCAGACTCTGATCATTAAAGCGTTCACATCCACTGACTCTGGAACATACAGAGTTCTGGACTCTGATAATGAAATCTGGATCACAGTCACAGTCACAGGTGAGAGAAGATCAGAGGATGATCACAGATATAATGTTTAAACTACATGATTAATGTTTCAATATTCTGTACAGAATCAAAGGGAAATCTGAACACAGATGAAGACGACACTGAACATCTCAGTAAGTAAAACAGGAGGAATGAGAGCTTCACACAATCCTTAAACAGAGAACTAAAAATAACATTTTAAAAATTAAAAAATTGTGCTCTCTTCTCACTTTCCTCTTCCTCCTGTAGGTCATTGGATTTTGGCAGTTGGACTGACTGTGGTTCTGGTTCTGGTGGTTCTGACTGCTGTGGTGTTGTACAGACGTCTGCACAGAGATTATGATCAGGGCATCGCTTGTGTGAGAGGGAGACTGAGATCAGGAGATTCAGAAAC
Source organism: Zacco platypus (assembly GCA_038088235.1). Classification (NCBI taxonomy): domain Eukaryota; kingdom Metazoa; phylum Chordata; class Actinopteri; order Cypriniformes; family Xenocyprididae; genus Zacco; species Zacco platypus. The sequence continues at coordinate 1,038,015 of CM076071.1, forward strand.
ATGGTGATGATGATGATGATGATGATGATGATGTGTGTCGAGGGTCTGGAGAACAGGATCAAACTCTACAGGGTTCAGGACACACTGACGTCACTGGATGATACTGGAATTCACCACATGACTTTTAAAAATCTGGAACTTAACGTTACCAATCCTAATTCATCATCTAGGAATTGTTTCTATTTATATATCCATAAACTGATGAATTGAGAATGAGTTGAGAACTACTGACTGACAATTCAACAACTGTGTAAGATAAAACAGTGTGTGTGTGTGAACATATGTATATTTTGTACAGATGTAAATAGATATAAATAATATATTTTTGACCAATTTTGACTGTTTATGTCATCTGTGTCGTTCTTTGTAAATCTGCAAGTTTTGTTTTTAAAAAAAAGTATATAATATAACATACAATGAAATAAGAAGAGGATGATTGAATAGTTTACATGTTGCTAAACCTCATATTCAGCTGTATGTGGATCTGAACAGACTGAAGAAGCTCAATGTTTGTTATTAGTCCTCATTAATTGACTGTCGGGTCTCAGAAATCTGAAACAGTCGAGTAACACTGACATCCTGCAGCTCAGTTTGCACTGAAAGAATAACCAGTAGAGGGCGACAAACACCAACCCTTCATATTCCCAGAGTCTGGAAGCTCTCACCTGTGAGTGAATTATGCGTTCGGTTTCATGTTTACTTCGGTCTTGCTGAACCTGCAGTGGTTTATAAGTTTAGAAACAGAATGTAAGACTCACGGGGAACTTTCAGCATGTAAGTTTTCATATTTATATATAAATAAATCCAGACGAGTTTTGTGTTTTTAGCCAGACTTTATTTTTGTGTTTCTGTTTGTGGGAAATAAACCTGCTAACAAACGCGGAAATGACTCAACATGTTTACGAATGTAATCGAGATGATGGTGTTTATTAGCGAGGTTATTAATATATGATGATTAATTTTCTATAAACTAATATGGACTAACACAATATCTAAAGCCTGTTGTTTGTTTATTGAGTTTAATCATTTTCAGTATTACACAAGAATCATTTATAAAATCAAATATTCATATTAAAATTTGATGTCTCTTACACATCATTTTGTATCATGTAAGGTTCGCATGTGTTAAATATTGGGACAAAATGAAAGTGAATGTTTAGTCAAATTTCACCAATAAGCAAAGCGTATAAATGTCTTTTTGATGTGTCTTTATGTCTGTCCCATAATCCAGTTCTTCTGTTTCTCATCAGGTTTTCGAATCTGCTGCTTCTGTTTTGCTTGATCAATTATAGCGGTCAGTATCATTTTTATTTATAAATTCTAATTGTTAGAGTTCTGTATGTTTCTTGTTTCCCTGTCATCCTGTCATGTGATCCTCGTGTTTCCCTTCTTTGTTTTTATTGGTTCATTATTGTCAGCTGTTCGTCATCATTAGTTTTGTCTTTCACCTGTGTCCCTGTCATTAGTGTTGGTATTTATACCCTGTGTTTCCCTCACTCTTTGTCTGTGATTGTTCTTGCGTTGATGTGTTTGATGTTCATTATATTCATATTCCTGTATTTTCTCATTAAAAGAGACATTTATGTTTACTCCTCGTCTTTGTGCGTTTTCTGAGCTTCACGTAACAGTAACTGGCTTTGATTTTCAGTTACAGATATTCTATTCTGTTTCTCTGTCATGTGACTCAGTCATGTGACTTTAGTTGACATAATGATGTAAATGTCCAAGCATCATACATCACTACCTTATCAATGCAGTTCATTTATTAATAAACATTGTTCAGGAGTTCACCACAACTGCACTGACACATCTGATACTGCATTGTACTATAATCATAAAAAAATAAATCCTGTTGAATAAAATAAGAATTTTTAATGATGACCTTGTGTTGACCTTTTTAATATTGAATGAATATTATTGTGTCTGTGTTTGTAGGAACTCCTCAGGCAGGAACCAAACCTACACATGTGACGGGGAAAAGAGGAAGTGATGTCACCCTGCCATGTGACTTTGAGGCCAGAGAGATTTCTCACTATCACTTAAGCAGTTGGTCAAAAATGATCTATGTTTGTGAGAACGAAGAATGTGAGAGTGAAAATGGCCGAGTGTTTAAAACAGGAACATGTCACGTCGTCATCAAGGATCTGATCTTCAGTGATGCTGGGAAATACATTCTCAGAGTTTACTATAAAAATGCTCAGTCAGTGCTGGAGAGACTCACCCTGGAGTACTATCTTCATATTCACGGTAAAGACAAAACTAATCATTAGCATGTGCTTTCTGGGTTTCCTAATAAAGTTGTGATGATGTTGGTGCACATACAGGTCCGTCACCAGCATAGACACATGATTACGTAATTGCTCTGCAGGTTTAGGATCCAAACGCAGCTTTTATTTGGGGTGAACCACAGTCGTTTATCCACAAACAGGCACAGAGTCAAAAACATGGGCAACATAAAACAAGGTCTAAGAAACGCAGGCAAAATATCAAAACTATGAACCAGGAAAAAAACGCTAACACAAACAAGACTTCGCAATGAATGAGTGGAAACGCAGGGTTTATAAAGGCAGAGCTAAACAAGGTAATCACACGAAATGAGTCAGGCAATGGAGACTGGGAAATGGTGACGGAAGGAGCGCCCTCTGGTGGAGATCATGGGAACTCCAGCAGGTGGATGTGACACACATCCCAACCAATATTTAGAATAAACGTCTTTCTGTTTCTCCTCAGATGAGATTTCTGCGAAAACAGGCGAGGAGCTGAAGTTGGATGTTCTGTTGACCAATACTAATAAAGTTGTGCATCAGAACAAAATCGGCACAGAGTGGACGGAGGTGTGGACGAGAAGAGGTAGAGTCGGGAGTGACCGACTGACCGACACTGATGGGATTCTGACCATTAAAGCATTTATGGCCACTGACTCTGGAACATACAGAGTTCTGGACTTTAAAAGAGAAATCTTGATCTCAGTCACAGTCACAGGTGAGAGACATTTAAGTGGATATGTGGAAATATTTTTTTTAAGTAGACAGGTGAGGTTTATTCATCATGATTTGTTGAGTAAATGATAAACTGTGTGACTGACCTCTACAGAATCTGGTACACAATCAAAAGAAAAACCGGAGACAGAAGATGACAAAACTGGTGACACTGAACAGTATAGTAAGTAGGAGGCAATTATATGGGATTAATTTTCTGCCAAAAGTATTGCGAAAAAAAAAAAAAAAGTATTTTTAACACACAAACCACTGTTGAAATCTCAGAAAATTCAGTTTGGGTTTCAATATGCGTAAATGTGTTTTTAAAAGTTTGATTCGCGCTTTGATTTTTCAATACGTGACCATGTTTTTTTGGCTATTCTGATATTTTTGCATTCGTTTTTCAGTTTTGTGCAATAGATATATTTACAGATGTTTTAAATTTTTTGATTCACACATATTGACTGCAATACTTTTGGTGGAACATTAATCCCATGTATTAAAAGCTTTACAGATCAGTTAAACAGTGAGTTTAAAAAAAGAAGTAAAAATGTGTGTTCTCTTCCCTCCTTCTTCCTTCCAGATGTAATGGAATGGATTTTAAGTGCTGGAATGATTCTGTTTGTGGTTCTGCTGGGTCTGACTCTGATTACACTTGCTGTCATCAAGAATAACCAATTTCTGAACAGGAAAGAGGAACATGATTCCTCTCAAGGCCTCCCAATGTAATAAACTAAATGTGGCCCAAAACATCCAGTGACGTCACTGGTTTTTACCTTCAGAGCCGACAGAGGATTCTGTCCACGTCTCTCTGAAATATAGATGTAATTTACACACATGAACATTTGGACTGTATTCCTGCTCCAAAATTCTGTTTGTTGACTGAATCTACAGTTAAAGTGACCTAGATAAAGATCAGCTGAACTGAATCTTAGGAAAAGAAAAGAGCAAACATATTATATGCCAAACTGTGAAAGTACAAAAAGTGCATCTATGTATATTTTGTACAATTTCTTTCTTGAAATTGAACTGGCTAAAAGCTTCTGAAATAGAGCAGGATTGAAGTCTGTTTGCATCATTATTTTGCTGTTTTATCACTGTAAAGCTTTGAAACAATTTGTATTATATAATCTGTATTGTATCTGTGAAGTATAAAGTATTTTATATAAGTTTAAATATATTTAATATATTCAAGTCTTGCTTCATCTAAAGTTTTTCTTTTCTACTGATGTTTTTGTCTGCTCAACTGGAGATTTGCATTATTCCTGGTAAATCTGCTTTAAAGAGTGTAAATGTAAATGTAAATGTACAATTTCCTTCAGTTTAATTTAAATTTGTAATTAAAAAAATACTTTAAAGTTTAGAACTAGACAGTCGTGCGCTGAGTAAACAACTGTGCAGTGAAAATTACCACAAAGTCCCACATAATGTCCAACCTGCTCTGATGCTGTTATAACCCGTTTACATGTGAACAAGGATCTACAGTATCAAGAAAGACATTATAACATGTACATGAAAAATCTAAAAAAACAACAAACAAAAAAACAAATAACAACAACAAAACCGGGACACGACCTCAAAGAACCTCAAGTTTAAGTGTGTGAGGTTAGATCCCATTCCTGTCTTTTTCCTGGAGCCACAAATCACTAAATCCACCCCTGATAATTATCAGATTGTTCTATGTTGATCAGTCAGATGAGAGGATTGTTTGGAAGCAGGAACCTTTGGGACTTTGAGTTTGACGGATCATTTAGAGTCTGAGGATTACACTGGAATCATTTATAAAACCAAAGACTCACATTGTAGTTTGATGTTTCTTACATGGACATTTTTATCATGCTGAAGATTCACATGTTAAATCTGTATAAATAAAAATAAAAAAGTGAAAGGTTAGAGTTGGCAGTGTTTTCCAGCAGTTTCTCCCAGTATAAATGTGTTTGAGATCTGACACATAATCCAGCTCTTCTGGTTGTTCATCAGGTTCAGATGGTTGAATCTTCTGCTGCTGCTGCTTTGCTTCATCGATCATGAAGGTCAGTGTCATTTTTCTTAAACTATGCAAATATCTCACCGTATTTGACCATCATCATCTTTCTCACACACTCTCTCTCTCTCTCACACACACACACACACACACACTCTCTCACACACACACACACTCACTCACACACACACACACACACACACACTCTCACACACACACACACACACACACACACACACACACACACACACACAATGAGATCACTGACTCTTTTTGATTTTGACTTCTGAACGGTTTGGCCAAAAATCACAAAACTGGTCTCTTTAGATTCGGTGCAGCATGCCGAGTCGAACACTACACATTTCTCCCACTTGTTATATATGCGCATGATTCAATAAACAACCCGCAAAAGCATGTCAAATCAAATCATGTCCCAGCAGCTCGATCTGCTTTGAAAGAATAACCAGCAGAGGACAGTAATGATCTCATTAGTCCAGTGGAGGCGCAAATATTCCTTTGTTTCTGGAAGATCGAGCTCACCTTGAAAGTTTACTTTTGGTTTTGGTTTCTCCAAAATCCTTCATTTCTTTTCCACTGGAGAAAGAAAGACATGAACATCTCGGATGACATGGGTGTGAGTAAATGATCAGGACATTTTAGTTCTGAAGTGAACTAATCCTTTAAATACAGATTATTAGTAGTTTAAAATAATATGAAAATAATGTAAGTGAATGTTTTAATAGGCTATTCTGACAGTTGTTTGTGTTGGTGTCTTGATTTGTGGATTTATGATGGAAAATTTCAAGCATATTATGTCATCACACACCATGACATCACTGAGTTCTTTTATTTATTTAAATCAATATTTTATGATCTGATCACTGAGAATAGACAAAAACACATGTATTTTTCAGTATAGAAACCTTGTATTGGATAACTCTCTGTATCTGCAGGAACCACCTATATATCCATGTCAGAGAAAAAAGGAGGGAACGTCACCCTGTCATGTGATATCGAGGACAAAGAGATTTCTAATATCCGTTTAAGCAGACAATCAAAAAACATCCATGTTGATCAGAAGAATTGTAGTCACCGAATATGTAAAAAAGGAAAATGTGACGTCGTCATGAAGAATCTGAGACTGACTGACACGGGGACATACATATTTAGAGTTTATTCCAGTGATGCTCATGGACTGGATGATGTACAACAGGAGAAGATGTACCGACTCCATGTTTATGGTAAACTCAGATCTAAACATGCTTTCTGAATTTCCATTATTGATGTGTTGATGTTGCAGGGAGTCAAGCAGAGACAAAATAAATTTATAATACTGGACATGGCTTGCCTATTATTTACATTGGTCGTCTCCAATATGATTTTTCCAATGGCTGATTTTAAATGTTTGCATTTGGTCCCTTTGATCCTAAATATGTGCTTTTGGCCTTGATTGATTCATTATTACAATGACGGAGGATAAATGTCTCTCTGTTTCTCCTCAGATGAGATTTCTGTGAAGAAAGGCGAGAGGCTGAAGATGGATGCTCTGTTGACCAATGGTAAACAAATTGACCATCAGCCCAGAAGCAGCACGGAGTGGACGGAGGTGTGGAAGAGAGGCGACGGGGTCCATACTGACGGAGATGGGAACCTTAAAGAGTTTACAGCCAGTGAGGATGGAACATACAGAGTTTTGGACGCTGACGGAAAAATCTTGATCTCAGTGCTGGTCAGAGGTGGGAGGACTTCAGTGGATTTATAGAAAGTGAGGTTTATTCACCATGATTTGAACACTAAATTAATGTATCCTCCGATATCCTCTACAGGATCTGATGGTTCAACAGGAAAACTGAACAGCACAAATGGCACCAAAAAACGTTGTAAGTAAGCCATTGAAAGCTTTATTGAAAATGGACAAAAGTTGAATAATTAAATGTCTCCCTTCATTTTGTAGATCATTTGTTTTTGATTGGGCCAGCGGGATTGTTTGTGTCGGTTCTGGTGGTTCTGATTCTGACTGCTACTATAATCAAACTCAAGTTGCAATGATATCTGCAGCGTTCCTGGGAATTTATCCTCAGAGCCAAAACATATTTCTCACACCAGGTTCTGTTTGTTGACTGTTAAAGTGACTAAAGTGGTAACTGAAACTAATTCATGAATTATGTTTTATATTGAATCCATTAATTGTTGTTTTTAATCACTGTGAGAATGCATATGCCAATCTGTGAAATAATGAAAGTATGTATAACATATGCAGAATTTGTTCATTTTTTTTTTAAATAAAATGTTTAAATACCATTTCTTTGTAACGTGTTCTTTGACGCAGTTTGTTCTTAAAGAGGAATTTAAACGCATTAACGTTTATACTGTAAATCTTTGAAACAATGTTTATTGTGAACATAGAAATTAAATACAGTTACTCAAATTTCCTATTTTAAATATGTAAGTAAGTTACTTGTATTTCGTTACTCCCCAACTCTGCCTATCCATAAAAACTACAACGACAACAAAAAAAACAGATGCTTCACATAAATGCTGTGTATGAGTTTGTGCAAAGATAACAGTGCAGAATGATTTGTAGTGCATGAGCTTGTTATCATACATATATTATTGAATATTTTTGTAGAGTTTATTTAAAGTGTCTAGTGCGCATATAGAGGAGAGTGCGTTACTACAGGTGGTTTGTACGGCCCACTCACCTGTGTGTAGCACACTCAGAATTGCACATAAATAGTTGCAGACAGTTTCTGTGTTGTGGTGAGGTTGGGGGGGGGGGGGGGTTCAGGAGGGGGATGGGGTGATTAGAGTTCAGGGCTCTCACAGCCTGGGGGAAAAAGCTGAGGAGCAGTCTGGTGGAGCGGGCTCTGATGCTCCGATACCATCTTCCTGAAGGTAGGAGCTGGAAGAGACTGTGGGTGGGATCCTTCACGATACTGTTGGCTTTGCTTGAAAATCATGTTGCTGGATGTCCAGGATGGAGGGGAGAGACACACTGATGATCTTTGCAGCTGAGTTCACTGTCCGCTGGAGTGTCTTGGTGTCTGCTGCAGTACAATTAGAATAGAACAGATGATTTGGAACCAGCCTTTGCAATCCGCAGGGATTCCGTGACAGACAGTAGCGCAGTCTCGGTGGAATGGCCGCTCTTGAATCCAGACTGGTTGACGTCCAGATGGTCGTTCTGTGTGAGGAAGGATGACACCTGGTTGAACACAACTCGTTTTGAATGGTAGGAGAGAGACAGGTCTGTAGTTGTCTATAACTGATGTGTTTAACGTGGGTTTTTTTTAGCAGTGGGGTTACTCGAGCCTGCTTGAATGCGGTAGGGAAAGTGCCTGTGTGGAGAGACGAGTTAATAATGTGTGTAAGTGCTGGTAAAAGAGTGGGAGAGATGGCTTGTAGAAGGTGTGAGGTCAGGTGTTGGGATGACTGGAGAGGAGAAGTTTTGATACTTCTGCCTCAGTGAGAAGAGAGAAGATTAGTGGATGTGGAGGGCCTGAGATCCCGTGGGAGTGGAGCTGAGAACTGACTGCAGATGGCAGACGGTGATGCAGCTGGTCAGCACACTCTCAATGGTTCCTCTGTAGTAAGTGGTGAGGATGAGTGGAGGGAGACTTGGTCACTTTTGTGCCTTCTTGGAGAGTGACATGGTGTTGGTGGTCCAGCTGAGATCTTCTGTGATGTGCACTCTCTCCACAGTCCAGCTGTCGATGGTCAGTGGGGGTGGTCAACGGAGTCCATCACAACCTCCTTTGTATACTCACTACATAAAGAATACTTAACAAATATACTTGATAAGTATACTTATTAAAATGAACTTTATACTAATGTCATCAACGTTTAAAACATTTGAAAGGTTAAAATGTGGTACTATTGTTGGCTCCTTATGAACCTAATTTATGATTCACTTGAGTAAAATATTATTTTATGAAGATGTTGATTGTGGAGAATAGAAAGAAAGAAACGTGTGTTAGTCACTATTGATAATTTGTATTGAATTAAATTTTATTCTGTCTTTATTTGCAGGAACAAAACCTCCTGTGGGAAACACTCCTAAATCTGTGACAAGAAGAAGGGGAGACAACGTCACCCTGTCATGTGACTTTGAGGACAGAGACATTTCAGTTATTGTTTTAAGCAGATTCTCAAAAAACATCCTTGTTTGTGAGAATAATGAATGTGAGAGTGAAAATAGCAGATTATTGAAGAAAGGATCATGTGACGTCATCATCAAGGATCTGATCTTCAGTGACGCTGGGAAATACATCCTGAGAGTTTATTACACTGATGGTCAGAGAGAGCAGAAGATGAAAACTGTGGAGCATCATCTTCATATTGAGGGTAAAGTTAAAACTGATCAAACCCTCAACATGTTCTTTTTGTATTTCACTCTTAAAAATAAATATTTTTTATTGGCATCGAAGGCTCCATCAAGAATCTCTAACATCCATGGATCCGTACTATTCCACATAAATCCGCATCTTTATAGTGGAAAAATGTGCTTTAGATTATTAATTGTTCTTCACACTAATAAAAGAACTGTTCAGTGAAAAGTTCTTTGGGGACCCCAAAATGGTTCTCACACTATTAAAAATAAAGTTCTTTATTGGCATCAGTGGTTCCATGAAGAACCTTTATGGAACCTTTCGATTAAACTAAAGTTTTTTTTGAAGTGGAAATAGGTTTGTTAGATTATTAAAATGTTATTAACACTAAGAAAAACATGGTTCATCACTGAAAGGTGGTTTGCGGAACCAAAAATAGTTCTTCTCTCTATGACATCACTGTGAAAACTCTCTTTTGGAACCTTTATTTTTAAGAATGTTAACAATGTAACAGTGTTGGTATTGAGTGCAGAGCCTGTAATCAGCAAAAACATTAAATGTAACAGTTATCCAATATTCAGATTAGATGATTCCAATATAGGCTTTTCGGTGCACTGAAAGAAAGGTGTGTTGAATTTACATGATTTAATAGTGTACTTCAGTCCACATGAATCAATTAAGTTACACAAATATAATTTTTTCATGTAACTCCGACATGATGCAATGAAGTCATTTTTAAGTGACCCAATTGACCGTTCGCAAAGACCCGCCCCCTTTAGTTACTGTTGCTATGTCTGACAAGCCATGCACTCTCACGCCACACATCATGTTCTCACGAAAAAGAGGACACTACAATGTATTAAACCGTTTCATATTTAAAATACTGTAATGTTTTAAAGCAGTTTAATCAATAAATAGCGTCTAGTGTGTGTTTAATGTGTGGTGACAGATCGCTGTAGCTCCTCGTGAACCGATCATCTCTTCATACTAGTTCATTTATAGCATTTATAGCAAATAATAATGATGAATGTCTTTCTGTTTCTCCTCAGTTGAGATTTCTGTGAAAACAGGAGAGCAGCTGAAGATGGATGTTCTGTTGACCAATGCTGATAAAGTGGAGACGAACTCCAGTGGAGAGTGGACGGAGGTGTGGACGAGAGGTCACGGGGTCAGGAGGGATGGACTGACCGACAGAGATCAGACTCTGACCATTAATAATTTCACATCCACTGACTCTGAAACATACAGAGTTCTGGACTCTAATAATGAAACCTTGATCACAGTCAAAGTCACAGGTGAGAGAAGATCAGAGGATGATCACAGATAATATCTCTCTAAAGCGTGTGAACAGCTGAGGTTTATTAATCATGATTTGAACAGAAAACTGATGCTAAACTCAATAACCTGTCAATCTCCTCTACAGAATCAGTGGAAAAAGCGAATGACTATGAAGCACGTAGTAAGTAAAACAGGAGACACTGAGATGTTTAAAAAATCTTTAAGCAGTGAGTTTAAAAAAGAAAAAACCTAAAAAAAAACTGTTCTCTTCCTCCTTCCAGCTTGGATTATTGTGCTGACTGTTGGATCTCTGCTGGTTCTGGTTCTGGCTGTGATTATATTTGCTGCCATCAAACACCAATGCTGTTAACGCAGGAACACAGAACATGAACACCAAGAAGTCTCAATGGAAGAAAGAGAACAGCAGAACATCTAGACACGACACTGTACACTAGTACACTATAACCTCTTACTACATGAAAGACTTTTACGGCCTCGTCTTCACAGCAGTGCATTATTTGTTACAACTAAGTTTTCTATACAGTATGTTGTTCCATTCTATTTTCTGTATATTTAAACATGTAATTTAATAAATAACTTTGCCTGCTTTAAAGGTTTTGAGAATCCTTCCTTTTATCACTGAGAATGTTGATAACTTTCGTTATCTAAACGTTCAGGTTAAATCCTACGTTTTCCTATCAGTTCTTAGAAAGACTTTTACCTTTAAAGAATAACAACAATTTTAATGGAGTCAGATTAATGAAATTGGATAACTGAATTATTCAGACATTGCTCAGAGTAACTTAAGAAGGGAAAAGGAACGGATAGAAATTTTATGCAATATGTGTGTAGAATGAATCCAATTCGGATGCACTACATCCACCATGTTGTTATGGTCATGTGACCTACCAGCGTTGCTTCACCTCCATTCATAAATCCTCTCCCGTGGCCTCATGGGATTGTTAAGTGTCCATTGAATGCACAGTTCAGAATCTCGCTGGAAGTACGTGTTTATCCGACTATTGTTTTTCGAATATTCAAACTGTTTTTCTGTTTTTCACATACTATATTCGATTTCAGACACCGTATCAGACACCAAATTTAGATACATCCTGCTCATGTTACGACTTAAAATCCAATGAATATTTTGTGGCAGAATGCTGAACACAGTTACAATATTTGAATGATTCAGTTTATATAGAGGTCTGTTTTGGATGAATATTTTGGTGGCCATACCCATACAGACGAAATATCCAGTCATATCTTTACTCATTTTTAAAACATCTTTAGAGAGATTGTTTTTCCTTGCCGCTGTTGACCATTTAACTCTTGCTTTCTACCATCTGTGTATTTAAATGTGTAACTTTATAAATAACCTCGATGTAAGTGTAAGCTAATTAGAACTTTCAGGCCCATCTGATATAAACTGTATACTCTTAAGTGCTGTGGTTATTAAAAGGTTTGCTTTGTACATTCAATTTAACAGCATTTAGGTCCAAACTTTATTATTCAACTGAACTTCGCTTCACATCCACACTTACGTAATGCTCTTGCTTCATCCACACAATAAAGGCGCGTCTTTAAATGAGCGAGGGTGTCGGCACAGGTATTGTCAATGGTATGATCCATTCCAGGGGTGGCTAAAATTACAATCAGAAGCATAGCTCACTTAAGTTCAATGAAAATATCAAAACGACACTCACTTAAGCGACAGTGAGCGGCAAAGCGCGGTTCAACTCTTACCTTTTATCGTATGTGCTGTAATCTGCAGTCAGTAGAATGAAAAGTGTTGGATGAAAACCCCATTGCTCCGGGAGCTTTTCCAGGAGGAACCCACTAGTGTGTTACTTTCAGTTTTGTTTGTAATCTTGTTTAACTTACAGTGATTATGAAGTTTTGACACCAGAACAAGACTCATGCAGAACTTTCACAATGTAAGTGTTTTTAAATATAAATCCAGCCTGTGTGTTTGTGTGTGTCATATCAGTTTCTGTTGATATAATGTGTTTCTGTTTGTGCGCCAGCATTTTTGAACACTTTCATGACCTCCAGAATATTTCGTTATATGAATATCTGAACATGTATCAAACATGTAGCCTCTGCTTTTAAAAAAAAAAAAAAAAAAAAAGTTTTATTCTACATTCATGCATTGTTTCTGATCAACATTTGAATACGGGTAAGTTTCATTAAAAAAACAACATTTTGAGCAAAAAGCGGAGAAAATCTCGTTTTGTCAAAAATTACATTTGGAAGAGATTCAGAGATGAAAACATAGATGGAGCAGATCGACTCAACACCCACACAGCTTCACAGTCCTAAAACTCGTCCTGGGTCGACATCTTATTCAGTAACATTAGGCCTGAGACACATAGTTCTCATAGTGGATCAGACACGAGATCAGAGGAGGATGTGATTCTCTCTCGTGCGCTGTGCTGCGGATAAACTGGATGTAATTTAAGTTCTGCTGCTTTTAATATAATATACATATATAAAGTAATATATACAAAATGTAATAATAATATAGTAATATATATATATATATATATATATATATATATGTATACATATTTATATATATATATATATATATATATATATATCAGTAATTTATACAAAATGTAATAATAGAATAGTAATATATATATATATATATATATACATATATAGTAATATATACAAAATGTAATTATAGTATAGTAATATATATATATATATATATATATATGTAAGTAATATATAGAAAATGTAATAATAGTATAGTAATATATATATATATAAGTAATCTATCGCATGTGTTTTGATCAGGAGATTCAGTACTCTTTCAGAAGATGTGTCATAGCGCTCTCTATATAAGACAGAAAGCCAGATAATTACGTCAATGGCAGGGAAAGAGTTCAGATTCACAAAGATTTTTTTGATCATTTTATCATTTGAGGTGCACCTGTTGAATCTATAAATAAAATTGAAATTTTGGAGACGTCTGTGGTCAGTTATTATTTTGCCACTCAGCAAAGCATCTCGTCCCCGTGTATGTGATGTGTGTCTGTATCTTTCATAACAGCTCGACTGTTTTCTCATCAGGTTCAGATGGTTGACTCTGCTGCTGCTGCTTTGCCCTATCAATTATAGCGGTCAGTATATTTGTTTATAAATTGTAACAATTTTTTATTTTAAATCCCAGGTAGAATTATTCTAGTTGATTGTTTCTCTTGTAAGTGACTTTGGTTGATGCTTGTGGACTAATGAAATTCTCCACCTTATTACATCATCACAAACAATCAAACAATGACAGCTTTGACTTATCTATTCAGTCCATTAAAGTTCATCTATTAATAAACATGGTTCAGAAATTCACTACAACATGCACTGATATACTCGAAACATTAAAATGTGACACTGCTAATATTTCCTTCATTTGTATATATATATTTTTAAATCACCTCAGAAAGGGCAATAAGACTCAATGTTGTCTTTAAAGCTGAACTGAATAATCAGCTAGGATATTGACACATACTGTGTTTGTGATCTGTTGGGCAGCAGGACTATTGGAGTTAGTGGGGCATTATGTTTTTATTTCATTTAGCAGACACTTTTATTCAAAGTCACTTCCAGCACAGTAACCTGAGATTGAGTGTCTGGTTGAAGAGCACAATGACAAAAGAGAAAATGGCTCAAATCAGGGACCTTTTCTGACTCTTTACAGATATTAATGATGTTAAATGTTTGGGAAACTCCACCATCAGTTCACAACTGTCAAATCCACTTAGATGTGTGGAGAAATTATTGAGCATAAGAAAATTTTAAGTCTTGATTATATATTATTTTATGATGACCTTGATTAGGGAGAATTGTGAGAAACACCACATTTGTTTTTCAGTATTGATACTTTGTATCGAGTGAATATTTTTCTGTCTATTTGCAGAAACCCCCCGTGAATCTGTGAAAGGAGAAAAGGGAAGCAACGTCACACTACAATGTGACTATAAGGCCAGAGAGATTTCTCATATTCATTTAAACTTTCAGGGAAAACCTATCACTGTTTGTGAAAATGAAAAATGTGAGAGTGAAAATGGCAGGTTTTTTAAAGAAGGATCATGTGACGTCATCATCAAGGATCTGATCTACAGTGACGCTGGGAAATACCTTTTATATGTTTATTTACATAATGATCAGACAGAGGTGGACTCACAAATCGAGGAGTACCAACTTCATATTCATGGTAAAGTCAAACTGATCAAAAATCATCATGTGCTTTAATTGTGTTGGTCTTGTGTGCAGGACTGCCCAGCACTCTGAATGGGATACTAATATTCAGCTTTTTTTAATATATAGGTGTCACGTGTATGTCTTGTTTAGTTCTGTTTTGTCGTTATGAGTTCTAGTTAATCACCATGTTTCTAATTAGTTAAGTCTTGTCAGCTGTCCTCGTTTAGTCATCGTCATCTGTGTATTTAAATTCCTGCCCGGTGTATGTTCATTGTCGACTGTTGTCTGTGTGTAGACTACCTGTTACTCTGAGTTATATAATAAACATGTCTGTAATATATTTCTGTGACAGTCATCCTTGGAGACTCTGCGTTACAATAGGCTTTACAATGGCTGATTTTTAAATGATTACATTTTTCCCCCAGTCCTAAATATGTGCTTATGGCTTTTATTAAATGACACCATTATAATAATATGAATGTTTCTCCTCAGATGAGATTTCTGTGAAAACAGGAGAGGAGCTGAAGTTGGATGTTCTGTTGACCAATGCTATTCAAGTGATTCAGAGAAGAAGCACAGAGTGGACAGAGGTGTGGACGAGAGGTCACGGGGTCACGAGTGATCGACTGACCGTCAGTAATGAGACTCTGATCATTAATAATTTCACATCCACTGACTCTGGAACATATGAGGTTCTGGACTCTGAAGGAAAAATCTTGATCACAGTCACAGTCACAGTCACAGGTGAGAGAAGATCAGAGGATGATCACAGATAATATCTCTCTAAAGCGTGTGAACAGCTGAGGTTTATTAATCATGATTTGAACAGAAAACTGATGCTAAACTCAATAACCTGTCAATCTCCTCTACAGAATCAGTGGAAAAAGTGAATGACTATGAAGCACATAGTAAGTAAAACAGGAGACACTGAGATGTTTAAAAAATCTTTAAGCAGTGAGTTTAAAAAAGAAAAAACCTAAAAAAAAACTGTTCTCTTCCTCCTTCCAGCTTGGATTATTGTGCTGACTGTTGGATCTCTGCTGGTTCTGGTTCTGGCTGTGATTATATTTGCTGCCATCAAACTCCAATGCTGTTAACGCAGGAACACAGAACATGAACACCAAGAAGTCTCAATGGAAGAAAGAGAACAGCAGAACATCTAGACACGACACTGTACACTAGTACACTATAACCTCTTACTACATGAAAGACTTTTACGGCCTCGTCTTCACAGCAGTGCATTATTTGTTACAACTAAGTTTTCTATACAGGGTAGAAAACTCTCCAGGGTAGTTAGTTTGTTTATGTTTTATATCTTATACCTAATAAAAGCTTATTTCTCCAGCAACTGAGTCCTCGCTTCATCCCTTCATCCCTTCACCCAAACCCTGACATTGTGGACTAATGATTAAATTAAAACATCAGCAAGTTTTAAACTCTGAACACAGAAACAGAATGAAGGACATTTTTTTCTGTGTTTTGGATTCAGTCATGTGACCCATTCAGGTCTAACAACTGTTCTGAGATCAAATTTCATCACCATCACCGGAAGCGCTCACCTGTGTGTGTAATGTTTTCATTTTTACCTGTCTCGCTAAACTTGCAGTGATTCACAAACGTTTGACGCCCTGAACATAAGACTCGTGCAGAACTTTTAGCATGTAAGTTCGTGTGCTTTTTAAATGTAATGCTTGTGTGTTTTGTTTTGTTAAACCAACAGTTGTGTTTCTGTTTGTGGAAAACTAAACCTGCTATAATGATGATTGTGAGGAAATGAGTGAACATGTTTATCATTATATGATATATATGATGAAATTGATTATGATGATCTTTTCATTAATATCCTGGGGAAAAGATCATCACAATCAGTGTCATCATCATAATGATAAACATGTTCACTCGTTTCCTTACAATCATCATAATTATTATAATGTTCTACAATGATTATTCTGATGACAGGATTGGTTCGTAGAATTTTTAGGAAAATTAATTTCTAAGACTTCTTTTTTGTGCCTTTGTGTTTGATTTGGCCAACACAAAACATTTTGAATCTGGGGATGACACGGGATAATATATTCCAATTCATTATATTTTAATATTATTATTATACAGTAGTCAGCATTTGAAGTGGCTCAAAAAGGTTCATCAAAGTTTTTTTTAGGACAACTTTTAGGAAAGTGTTAGATCCACTTCAAATGTTGACTACTGTACTCATTATGACATATATTCTGATTATAGTTGTTTGTTTCTTTATTGGACATTTTTATCATGTAAGATCCACATGTTTTAACCCTTGTGCTTAAAAAAAAAAAAACTTACACATAGATGCAAAATGGACAAAAATGTCCATGCCAAAAAACTGCCATAGAAATATGATTTATTAATATTTTTTTCCACTTTCGCTGATGTCAATTTTTTAACCAGCATCTGTTCTATCCATAGATATCAAACATTCATTCATTTTAAAAACTGTAACCCTTTAAATGCTGGTTTGTTTACATAATGCCAAAGGTATTTTTTATGAAAAATTTAAAAATTAGTAGTTTATTTTTATATTCTTGGATGTGTCAATGAAAAACAACAACTTCTGAACGTCTGTTTCAGATTCAAGCGCACCTTTTATCGCCATACAAAAACAATAACAAGTGAAAAGGGGCAATCAAGGGTTAAGATGCGTGTTTGGGTGAAAAAGAAAAACGTCAAAGCTAACCTTTAACCTTCTTTGACCTTTTTCATAGTATTCACATGACCCTATGACCCTGCCAAGGGTGTGACTTTTGATTGCCAGTACAATATAATTTCTTTCAAACTAATTACACATATTAAATTTTCAGTAAACACATGCAAACTACACTTACCAACACACCCACACAATTACAGCTGCATTATTTTTCCAATTGACTCTATAATATGCATAAGTAGAAAACACAAATAAAGCGAGTATTTCTTTTATATGCCAAATTTGAAAATATGGCACAATCTAGTAAAAAAAAAAATGGTATAAATGTAAAATTTGAAGCCTTACAGATAGAATGAATGCCTATTTGCAAATATTGTATCTGGCTCTGGGTTAAAAAATTGCAGTTTTAATGGGTTTCAATGAGGACATTTTTGTCCTTAAGGTCCCGAGTGTGAGTATTTTTTGTACGGAGGGTAAAATTGATTTTTTGAAGGAAATGATGGTAAAATATTAAAATTCCAATAAAAATAAACACCTGAGCCAAAATTCATGTAGTTGGCATTGACAAAGGCACATTTATAACACAAAACAAAACTGAAATGGACAAAAATGTCCACAAGGATGCGCAAGGGTTAAATATTCAGTCAAAATGAAAGTGAAAGCATTTATCCCTGCATAAAACTCTTTTTGATGTAACCTGTATCTTCCACAGCCTTTCTGTTTCCATCAGGATGAAGCTTCTCCTGCTGTTGTGCCTTTTTTATTACAGTGGTCAGTATACAGTCATTTTTGTTTATTAACTGTAACCATCGTTGGTTTTCAGTGTCATTTCAGAGTTATTCTAGTGGATTGTTTCTCTAAGCCGAGTAATTTTGGTTGAAATTCTTCAGCATGTCATCAATGAATCATTTATTCATTTAAAGCGTGAAAAAGAAGTTGTGCTGGACGTAGTGCTGTAGTACTCGAGTCCGGACTCGAGACGTTTTTTATCGTCTCGGACTTGGTCATTGGTCTCGCCAAATGTTCTAGTTGGTCTCGACCGAGTCCAGCACTATATGAGCGCGCTTGATCAGAAAATTCACAACACATCTAGAACGGGCTTGACTTTGTTCGCCTGTTGTAAAAAGGTTAATTCCAGTCCTTGATTCTGATTGGTCTATAGCTGTGTTTTTTTAATTTGTTTTGTTTTTCACAGTGAAACACGGCTTCACCCAACCGTTCTGCGTATCACTGCGCGACACCCTGAGCAAGCAATCTTAGCAACGCAAACATGTTTGTTCTCAATTGTCCTTGTCATTCAAGCATACTGTATTATATTATGGGACATATATCGAGTGTATTAACTTACCTGCATTCAGATTTCGCATTTTCCTTCAGGCCAGTCCTATCTTCATAATAAAAAATTCGCTTGAATGTCCGCCGCGATCGTGTCCTTTAAACAGTTAATGGGTTTCCCGCGCCCTGCTGACACTAAGCGTTTGTCATTTTGTTTCATGTTCAGATTCAGAAGTTTCAAATATAAAAGTTTTTGACTGAGTTACTTGCTGAAGACAATCTTTGCCGCCATCTAAAGGTTTCAAATATGTAACTTTTGTCGCTGTTTAAGGTCAGGGACTAATTTGTCCAGCGGAAGGATCGCTTTTAGTGATTTTGCTAAATGCAAGTTGTATTGATGCATATGGCTTTAATATTTGTATTGTGCGGTAACCGTTTAAGCCCCGCAAAGCTGTGATTGTGAGGCATGAAGCGGAGCGGAGTTGCTTTTTTGGGGCTCATTGCTGCAGCGTCATATGCCCGGCTCTGCACGTACATCAGTCATTTTCATTTTGGCCACAGACACAATTTCGGCGAACAGCAGCATAATACAATTTGGTTTATTTTCATTGTCATTGTGATATGAACATGTTATTAAACGCATTTAAACGGGCCATGGGCCTGCATCCTCTGCTCTCTCTCTCTCACTGACGTGTTGGCTCCTTTAACACTAAGGGGCCGTTCACATATCGCGTCTTTTGCACGCGCATATTCATTATATCCTATATAGGCGCGTGCAAAATGGAAGCGACGCGGTAGCGATGAGCATGCGGTGCAGCGCGCTCGTTTTTTCCAGGTCATGTGACAAGAATCCAATCAACCCTTTCCCTTACCCTAACGGTAGCCTAATCACCTCAGATGAACGCAGAAGCTCTGTTTGGTGATGCTTGGGCTAATTTTTCTTAAAAGATGATCAAACTGGTCCTTGTCAACTCTGAAATAGGCTTTGAATCTCTCATCGTCCAGACGGAGCTCTTGGATGCGTTTGTGAAATTCTCCGTGGTGCACCGAAACACTGCGAGAGTTTTTTTCTCTTCATAAATAAATCGAATATGAAAATCAATTGAAACTACCGCGTAGTCTTGGAGAAAGCTGGTTGCATAGCAACGACAGACGCTACGTTTTTAGGCGCAATATGTGAACGGCCCCTAACACAGACACACCGGTAAACTTTTTCTCAGTAAAGAAGCAAGTTGACAACAGTTAATGTTATATTCATTGCTGTATGTGCAATAAAACCTTTGTGAATAAAAAGACAGTTAGTAACTTGCTGCTGTAAACTGTAAATGTGAAGTTGCACTTCAGCTTTATGTGAAATTGCTACACCTAAAATATGTAAAATGGCCTAATTTGATTCTGCAGTGTTGTTACTCTGCACATGATTTTTGATCATTACAAATAATAATGCAAAATGATTATCTTAGAATAGAAGATGTGCTGTTTCTCGCATCACATAAATTATCAATAGTTAAGTCTGTGGTCTTGAAGAGGATTGTTTGTTTCATTTGTATTCGGTCTTGACTTGGACTCGAACCACTTTGGACTCGGTCTTGACTTGGACTCGAACCACTTTGGACTCGGTCTTGACTTGGACTCGAACCACTTTGGATTCGGTCTTCACTTGAATTCTAACCACTTTGGACTCGGTGTTGACTTGGACTCGAACCACTTTGGACTCGGTCTTGACTTGGACTCGAACCACTTTGGACTCGGTCTTGACTTGGACTCGAACCACTTTGGACTCGGTCTTGACTTGGACTCGAACCACTTTGGACTCAGTCTTGACTTGGACTCGAATCACTTTGGACTCGGTCTTGACTTGGACTCGAACCACTTTGGACTCGGTCTTGACTTGGACTCGAACCACTTTGGATTCGGTCTTGACTTGAATTCTAACCACTTTGGACTCGGTCTTGACTTGGACTCGAACCACTTTGGATTCGGTCTTGACTTGAATTCTAACCACTTTGGACTCGGTCTTGACTTGGACTCGAACCACTTTGGACTCGGTCTTGACTTGGACTCGAACCACTTTGGACTCGGTCTTGACTTGGACTCGAACCACTTTGGACTCGGTCTTGACTTGGACTCGAACCACTTTGGACTCGGTCTTGACTTGGACTCGAACCACTTTGGATTCGGTCTTGACTTGAATTCTAACCACTTTGGACTCGGTCTTGACTTGGACTCGAACCACTTTGGATTCGGTCTTGACTTGAATTCTAACCACTTTGGACTCGGTCTTGACTTGGACTCGAACCACTTTGGACTCGGTCTTGACTTGGACTCGAACCACTTTGGACTCGGTCTTGACTTGGACTCGAACCACTTTGGACTCGGTCTTGATTTGGACTCGAACCACTTTGGACTCGGTCTTGATTTGGACTTGACTAGTCCTGGACTTGGACTTGTCTTGGACTCGACAAAGGTGGACTTGACTACAGCCCTAGGTGGACGTGGCGCATATCCGAGTGAAACAGCTTCAAATGTGGGGCGTGGCTTGATTGGATGGTTGTGGTTTACTATTGGCGGATCATGTGAGTGACAGTTCGAGGCCCAATTGAATTGAATTGAATTTTGATTCTAATGGTGATGTTGTTCACAAATTCACTACAACTGCAATGACAGGTTGTCATAACCCGGCTCAGAGGTTATGACAAATAAAAGTGGGATGCAGAAACTTAATCAAAATATAACAATTTTTGATTTGGCCAACACAAACCATAATGAAAAACACGTACGGGAGAGAAAACCTCTCTCCTCCAGAGGAAAGGTAGAAGCTCTTATACTGAAGGAAGACATCCGCCCCACTGAAACACAACACAAACAAAAGGCTGTCACAGGGTCTACATTGACCTTGCACTGCTAATATTGTCAGCTCGCCTTCATTTATATATAATCCAGTTGACTAAAATAACTGATGACCTATTAACCCCTTAGCACACTGTAAAATTGACCTAAAACGCCTACCCAAAGTAAACTGCATGCTGTTCTTGAACCATTGAGTGTATGCATGGTGTCGGTCTCTTTTGAAAGGTATGTGTACCACGGGTGGTGCAGTGGAAAGCTTGTACATATTACATTGTTATTATACAGTTTATTATAACAGTATACTAGTATATATATAACATTATACTGGTTGTATTTGCAGGAGCCTCCACTATATCTGTGACAGGGAAAAAAGAAAGCAGAGTCACACTGCCATGTGAACATGAGGCCAAAGAGATCGGTCATATTAATTTAATCAGTCGGTCAAAAATCATCCGTTTTTGTCAGAAGAAAAACTGCAATGATCGAATATTTAAAAAAAGATCATGTGACATCATCATCAAGGATCTGATCTTCAGTGACGCTGGAAAATACCTTTTGAACGTATATTACAATAATGACCAGGGAGAAGTGGAGCCAAAAACCTGGGAGTACCAACTTCGTATTCATGGTAAAGTCAAACCTGATCCAACTGTTTGGTTTTGTGTGCAAGACTGTAACCAGCAGAGACTTTGAATGTCACGTTCCACCTAACATTCAGATTAGTCGTCTCTAGGATGTATTTCTTTAATGGCTTTTTAAAATGATCACATTTTGATGTATTTATGACCTTGATTGAATGACACCGTTATGATATAATGATTGAGGATGGGTGTCTGTTTCTCCCCAGATGAGATTTCTGTGAAAACGGGCGAGAGGGTAACATTGGATGTTCTGCGGTCAAATGCTGATGAAGTTGTGCTTCAGAACAAAATCAGCAAAGCGTGGAAAGAGGTGTGGAAGAGAAGAGGTGGGGCTCAGAGTGATAGTTTGATTAGCCGTGATGAAAACCTGATCATTAACAATTTTACAGCCAACGACGCTGGAACATATATAGTTCTGGACTCTGAAGGAGAAATCTTGATCACAGTCACAGTCACAGGTGGGAGAAGTTTGGAAATATTATTTTTAAAGCGTCTAAACTGATGAAGTTTACTTATCATGATTTGAACAGCAAATTGATGTTAAATTGACTCACCTGTGATGTCCTCTACAGAATCTGGAACAACCGAACAACTGAACGGCAAAGAAATGAATAGCAAAACTGATAACGCCGAAAAATGTAGTAAGTAAAACAAGAGCTATTGAGGCAAAATCTTTAACAACCATTTTAAAAACAAAGAAATAATCTCTCTTCCCATCTTCCCTTTTCCAGCTGTAGATCATTGGGATTTTTGGGTGGCAGTGGGACTGTGTGCGTTGGCAGTTTTGATTATAAGATTGCTTGGTATTAAAATCAAAAAGATGTAATTTGGTAAAGAGGTAATTTGTCTTCAGAGCCAACAGATCGGCAGAGAATTCCGTCAACATAGTTCTGCATTTGGACTTCATCCCTACATCAGGATTATGTGTGCTGACTGTATCTGCCTTTTTCACTGTGTGTTTCCGTTGGGAGGTGCGTCAAACCCGAGAAAGCAGGTTAAATCAAGCCTGTTTCTGAAGAGAGGTAAAGGAGTCAGTTACCATGGTCATTTACTCTGTAAACCCAACCTGGTCAGGAGCAGGAGTTTCTTTTGGATCTCCTCCCCTTCTTTAAAGCACAAGCAATGTTTAAATACTTCATTCATTCATTCAAGCTGCAAAAATGCTTTTCTTACTGAGTACTTTTGTGTTATGTCAAGTACAAATATCTAAAAATTCTTAAATGCATTTTCTATACAAATCTAAATTAACTGCCAGTGTGGTAATAAAAATATTCTTAATGTAAACAGAAAACAAGATTCTTCAGACTGTCTGTTTACACTAATAGCACATGTGATTTACTGTCTTCAGTGGTGTAGAACGAGCTTGTGACGCGACTGACCCGGGTTCGAGTCTCTTCTACGCTCTTTCCCATCACATCAGAAAGGCATTTATTTTCAATAAAAATAAAAAAAATGTTCTAAAAGTGGAAGTAAAGTCCTTTCAAGTGGTTGATTAATAATTAAAGTATTTATAATTGTAATAATCATTGACACTGTGTGTTATTCTGTTAATGTACAACAACTGAGGTGCAAATAATATCTGCTACTGTAAAATATGAATGGCATCTAATTACTATTTACACTTACTGCAGAGAACTGATACTTTTACATGGAGTATATTAATATTTTCACTGTAATAAGCATCTATCGCTAAGAAAATATGCCGCTGCCTTATTTTTCTTTCCCCATTGGCGGATAATTTGCAAAATGCACTTAAATTATTTACATTATTCTTGCCTGTGGGATACAATGAAAATGAATAGTAGTTCAACAACTTGGTAACACTTTACAATGGTGCACTAATATTAGATTAAGTAATATATCAATTGCTATTAATTATAAAATAAAATGTTTTTAATGAATTAAGACATTATGACACATTTAATTAATAACAATTGATATATTACTTAATCTATTACTCATATTGACTCTTTATTAGTTGTTGATGCAGTAATCATCAATCAATGGTGTAGTTGATTATCTGTGCATTAGATAAGCATGAATCAAAGCATATTAGTGCACCGTATTGTAACGTGTTACTGTAACATGTATTCTAGTCCTGTCACCTGTCATGTGTTCCTTTGTTTTGCTTTCGTCAGCCCCTGTCATGTGATCTTTGTTTTGGTTTCCCATGTGCTTCGTTATTAGTTCATCCTCATCAGCTGTGTCTCGTTTTCAGTTATGTCTGTCACCTGTGCCCTGCTTATTATCCTCTTGTGTTCATCTGTATATATTCCCTCCGTGTCTGTCCAGTCTTTGTCAGTTCTAAAAAGTATCGTGAATGGTGTTAACTTGTATTCTGTCTCATTCCTGTGGATTATTAAAACTGTGTTAAAGTGTATTCAGTCGTCCTGCCTGTTCCTGCCTACACCAGCATTACAGTTACCAATAACATAATAATAATAGCTCCAAGTTTTAACTCTGAGTTGGTTGAACCTCATTTTTGAAATGGGCCCCAGTAGTGCTAAAACAGTAAAACCTTTATAGTACAAACCAATTAGAAAAAAGTATCATGATATACCACGGTGATAATATAATGTAGATCATATTCTTGGTTCCACATATGGCTGTATATGATGTTTAGAGCAGCTGAAATTTATTTTGAACATTTCAGTCTGATCTGAAGAGTCTGAGCAGCAGATTTCAGTCCCGTGTGTGTCTGGATCTGTCACAGTGTAATGCAGCTTTACAAAGCTTCATAAAGCAGATTTATGAAGAATAATGCATTAAAAATCCCATATTTAGCAGACAAAGACAACAGTGGTAACTCTCTAGTAGATGACGAAGACACTTCAAGACAAAACAAGAGCCTTCCTCAGCCCATAACTCAGAAATCACTGCAAAAAAATGTTTTTCTTACTTAAATTTTTTGTCTTCTTTCCAGTAAAAATTCTTAAATCAAGAAGCATTTTCTAGACAAGTAAAATTGTCTTGTTTTCAGAAAAAATACGTCAAAATTAAGTGAGTTTTTGCTAAAAACAAGCAAAACAATCTTATTATTATTTATGCAGTGAACATTTAAACATACATATATTTTAACTAGGCCAAAAGTTTCCCTCTTTTCAGGGTTAACAAGTTTTCACTTAACCTCCTTTAGAAACGGGCCTCTGTTTTTCATGTCTTTTCCTTTTGTATTGCCAAAGTTTCTTGTTTTGATTTGTTTTGTTCTGTTGTTTTGATCATGTGTTTCTCAGTTCTGTTTTCTCGATGGTTTATTGTTTCGTTTGTGTTTCTCATTTGTTCATTGGTCCTAGTGTATAAATAGCCCTCATCATTATCTTTTGTCTAGCTGTGTTTGTGTGAACACTGTTGCTGAGTTTTGTCAGGTCTATGTTCAAGTCTGTTCATGTTCTAGCCTTGGTTTACAGTTGCCGAGAAGAGGCTGCGATCAGATCAGAGCCAGATGGATCAACTCTGATCGAGCATTCTTGTTCACTTTTGCTACTTTTTTATTGAATTTTGTTTGAATTAGATTACAGAGTCCAGACTGATCAAATTAATGACAGAGATAGATACCTGAGTTTACTTGATCATGTAACTTAATAAATAAATTTGAATGTTTTGAGAATGTTTCCTTTTGAAAGCTAAAGTAACTAACATTTTCAAAATTGCAGCATAAGCTTCCTGTTTTACATAGCCTTTGGGGAAAAAAATGTTCCCTTTCAACACAGTTCAATCGAATGGCATCAGTTATCTGACACGCATGAGGAAAACTCAAATTTTCTCCGAATACTGAAGCCTGATTGGTTCACATCTGTGCATCTGACAGATTGAAATGTGTATTCTATAGTTCTATATTCATGCTATATCTTGAATATCTTTAAAATGGTTTTTAATATGTGAATATGTAAATTGGTTTTTAATATGTGAATATGTAATTTGTTTGTTATTTTGGTTCACCTGTGTTTTATTAGTTTTATTGTGTGATCGATTGCTCTGATCTGCTTGAGCACTAGGGGGAGAACTCGCGGGTTTCTTCATTTGACAAAGTTCGCGGTGTGGAAACTGCAGCGAGTCTTATGCTTTTTCTTTTCCCTCTTTTCAGGTAGAAAATCTAATGATTGTATTTGTAATGTTTATATAATGTTTCATTATATTCTCAAAGTATGGCAGCTATTGCAGCGTACCACAGTCATTTGGGAAATACGACCTGGTCGTCAGATTTCTCAGAAGGTTAAACCCATTTCGTTCTCTGCTTTCACCTCTACTGAGGGTGAACCGATGCCACACCCACTTTGACCAGTTCAGGCCTTTTGGGTGTACATGGAGTGATCTAGCCACAGTTCAGCCTGGGTAGTGGACTTAAAAGCTCTAGCTCACAAGTCCTTTGACTTGCAGTGCCTTATTGGAGTGAGGGTCCATTCCACTAGAGATATGGCCTCCTTGTGGGCTTGGTTTAGCTGAGTGTCCATTGCTGACATCTGTGCAGTGGCTGGCTGGTCCTCGCAATCCACTTTCCCCAGGTTCGACAACCTAGATGAAGCACCTCTTCAAGCTCAGATACTGTCTGCTGAGTTGCTTTTCAGTCTTTGGAGGTTTTTATCTAATGTTGTCATGCCTCACAGGCTCTGGTTCTAGACCTGAGCCCATCTGATTGGATGTATTTTAAGTCCTTATCAGTCCAGTAGCTTGCCATGAGGCCCTTGGCATCAAACACCTGGGGCTACGGACTCGCAGGATGGCATTCCGCAGTGTGTTCCCCATACGCATCAGAAGATTGATGCGATGTGAGTGAATCGTATTGAAAGGGAACTAAAAATGGCTTTCAGTGCGACTTAGGGTGCGTTCACACTTGTCATGTTTGGTTCGATTAAAACGAACCCTGGTGCGATTGATCAGTTAGTGCGGTTCATATGTGAACGCTGCCATCAGAACCCTGGTGCGCACCAAACAAGCGGACCGAGACCGCTAAAAAGATGGGTCTCAGTCCGCTTCCAAACGAACTCTGGTGCGGTTCGATTGATATATGAACGCAACACGGACCAAAGACATGTAAACCAACCAAAAACAGGACGTGATGTCACAAGATGCGATGCTACAAGTCAGCTGATTTGACGACGCGGGAAGATCGGTGTATCCAAAATGAGTCGAGGGCAAACGTGGAGCAACGAGGAGGTGAAGTTTCTGTTTCTGTGTACAACGGAGGAAATCCTGGAGCTGTTCTGAATGTTTTGAACATTTTATGAGCTCTTCGTGAGTTCTCAGCTGGTAAAAATAAAGCATATGTTCACGCATAAAATGATGGCGTTTAATCCAGAACACAGCGTTGTTTTGAATGTTCGGTAAGCGAGCTCCGTCACCAAACATACGTCATAAAAGCCGATCAATCAGGTCGTGATCGTATCCCTATGCCTTTGGTTCGGTAACTTAAGGTTCGCTGTTAAAAATGCCAGTGTGAACGCTAAGAGGACCAGGACTATATGCTTTTTTTTGTTTTTTGGTCCGGACCAAACGAACCAAACCAACCGAACTACAAGTGTGAATGCACCCATAAACAGGAAGTCAGCCGTGGCCATTTTGGCGGACTGAAAAGCCTTTGTCTGTGCAGGTGCATAGACGTGAACCAAACAGAAAAACAAACTATCCCCCCATACGCTTCAGAAGCCGGACCCAATGCTCGGTCCGGTCATCTCAGGGAACCAAGGTTACGTTAGTAACTGCAGTTTTTTAAAAACAACAATCACATGCAATTTTCTGAAAGTTTAACCATAACTCTTAAACATTTCATGTTATCATGAGACTGCTGTCTGTATAAAGTTATATATGTTAATGTATATTAACCAGGAAGAGACATGACTTGTATTTGTAAATTTTGTAAAGAGCTTTAGTATTGTCAAAATTATTAAGTAATCAAAAGTATATTATCATGGACATAAATCTACACACACACTGTTAATTAAATGTCTACGCAAGCTGAAGTAAAGCACATTCAGTAAAAACTGAATTGAGAAATCAAGATTTTTCAGTTCAGGTTTGATGTGAGGATGTAACACTTACGTTTAGCAGAAGCTTTTATCCAAAGCAACTTACAAGTGAGGCAGTAAGGGGTTAGGGGTCTTGCTCAAGGGCACTTTAGTCATGGTATAAAGGTGGAGATCCCCACTTATTCCTGCCAGCGTGGGAATCGAACCAACAACCTTCAGGTTACAAGCCCATCTCCCTCACCATTAGGCCACAACTACTACTATACTCAAAGCATTACATTGCTCTGGACAGGAAATGGAAACTGTGTGGTTTTAGAGCCTCTGCATCGAATTGAAACCTTTAGTTTGATCGACACCTTTATGAACGACAGACACAATGGAGAAAGTCATTTTCTTCTTCAATGTATTTTCTTTTTGGATTATGCAAATCACATTCAGTGGTAAATATATTCATTTAGAATATTCAAGCGACATATCAACTTCATATACAATAGCTATTATTATTAACATACAGTAGTCTAAAAGGATGTGTGTTTAAAATGTTTCTCGAGGTGCGTCAGAACGAGGATCTTCTGATCTGTTCAGAGTTCAGATGGGAGAAGACATCACTCTGAACTGCAGCATGAGAAACAGATATGAAGTGTCCTGGTATCATCTCAGAGCTGAAGAACTCGTTCTACTCATTTCAGCAGAGAAGGACAAAGCCGGGAGAAAACTCCTGATCAACTACAATCAATACAAAACTCGTCTGAAAATTACATCAGATAGTTGGATCACCAGAGTCTCTTTAACTATTACAGGAGTAACAGCGTCAGATTCTGGTCTTTATTTCTGTGGAGCAAAGTCTGACAGTCCAGAGATGCACTTCGAGAAACCCATCAGACTGGAGATCCACGGTAACACTTCAGTTTTCACAAACTTATCAGTGTAGGGGGTAAGATGAGCCACTCAAGATGAGATTTGAACATGATTTTTGTTTTAGAATACATGGATTCGGCTGTTTGTGACTGAGAGAAGTGGGAAAAGTGTAGTTATTTGCTAAATATAATTCATATGCATATCAGAGTACATTTTCAGATCACAAACATACTATCAATTAAAAGTTTGGACACACTGAATTTATGCGACTCTGTATTTTTATAGATTTCTTATAATTCCAGCTGATACAAGAGTTCCTGAAATGCCATTACACATCATTTCTATTGCCTACAGCACAACTTAAAAACGGCAAAAGCTTATTTTAATCCACTCTCTCATTTACAACCAACAACAAAAACAGTTTTTTATTGTTTTGATGTTTTTGGTGTGCGTTTTTTCAAACTGATCATATATATTTACAAAATCTTTTTTTTTTTTTAACAGAAGAGTCAAAAGCAGAAGTTGAAACCTCAGGTAACATGTTGGTCATAATCTTGATCGTTCAATGAATGAAAGCCCAGCGCTAAATCTAGTTATGAGATAATTCTGTCTGGTTGTGAATAACTCTTACATCTCTGTCTCTAGATGGGGTGATGGTGATAACTCTTCCGTCTGTCTCTGTAGAGGAGGTGACGGTGAAGGAGCGAGTGCTGATGTTCGGTGGTGTTGCACTGGCTGTGTTTGTGTTTTTTCTGGCTACAGTCGTTGCAGGAGTAATCATTTACCATCGAGGACAGCAGAAAGGATGGAATGCAGCTCTGATGAATAACAAATATTCTAAATGATACATTTATGTGCTTTATTTTACAGTATAACTCAATACATCCCTGCGCTTTGCATTGCTGTAGGTTTACCACAAATTAAAATAGTCACAACTGTGACTCAGATGCTTTTCCTGTTGGCCTGGTGCTTTCACTTCAGAGAAACTGAGATGTTGTGGTGACTCGTGTTAAAGATTGTGCCTGTCTAAATTTTCAGATGGTATATATTATCTAGAGGAGCATATAAGCTGTTTTCAAGAGAAAATATAAATGTAAATCTCTTCTGTGGCATATAAAGCTTGATCTAATAAAAATATCAATGTTAAATGTGTTGTCTGATCAAATAAACAGCTGTGAAACCAGGAAATTTTCAAGTTGTCTCACTTAACTCTTAATCTTAAGAAAACTGTTTCTATGTGCTTCTCCACACGAAATAGGCCTGAAAGGGATGCATTTGAAGTGCGGATTGAGAATGAAGTAATTGAATCAGTGAATGAAGTCAAGTTTCTTGGGATTATTTTAGATAAGAATTTAAAATTTGATAGTCATATTAAGTACATTTGTAAGAAGGTCAAACCAAACTTAAATTGTTTTCGTGTCATTAGAAGGGACTTGTCACGTCAAACTGCAAAAATATACATGCATACAATGATATTTTCGCATTTATCATATTGTGTCACATCATGGTCACAAGCCTCTGCAAAGAAACTAATGTCACATATAGTCCTGTCAAGTTTTCCACGTGTTTCTTGTTTTGGTTTTGTTCCTGTCACTCTGTCACTCTGTCATTATTGTCATCAGCTGTTTGTGTTCATTAGTCATTCCCTGCACCTGTCCCCAATCATCAGTTACTGCATTTAGTCCCTGTGTTTCCCTCACTCCTGGTCGGTTCTCATTTATGTTATTGTCTGTGTACCTGATCATCCGCTGTGGAATTAAAACTGTTATTTGTTTCTAAGTTTGAATACCTCTCCGTCTGCTTCTTCCATTCAACTACACGGCAAGCGTGACAGAAGAACTGACCTCTCATTGCGAGAAAGAAAAAAAAAGACAAGATGGACTCACCGGCGATAGAACTTCTTCTCCGGCCAGAGGTTAGGCCCTACCTGGGCTACCTGATGGGGATGGTCCCAGGAGGCAGCTTCTCGGCCCCAGCCTGGAAGCCCGGGGTGCACGCCGAAGTAGAGGCGGAGCTGGATGACTTCGGAGCCCCGGTGTTGAAGCGCGCAGGTTGGTCCATCGCAGAGCCAGGAGCCAACCAGAGTTCGATCAACTGGTGGGCCGCGGATCCTCTCCCCACCCAAATCCCCTCCCTTGAATCTGCATCTCTGCTTCCGGTCCCGTCCGGAAGCCATCTGCCTGTCCCCCTGCCTGTCCTTCCCACCCCGTCACCATCGTTGGCCACAACCAGCCCCCTGGATCCGTTAGGCTCCCCTGCTATCAGTAAGCTCCTCGGCTCTGCTACCGCCGCTCACTCCGTGCGGCTCCTCAGCGGCGCCTTGGGCTTCCCTTCTACCAGCACGGCTTGAGGCGGAGTCCCTGGCTCCACTTCAGGCCTCCAGGCCCACGTCGCCACCGCGACCCGTCAGTCCGCCACCATCGCCTGGGCCCGCGCCTCCCTCACCTTCTCCTCGGCCTGTCTGCCCGGAGGCTCTGCGAAGCTCCCTCGTCTCTCCTGGTCAGCCTGCGGGGGTCGATGCCCAGCCTCCGCCACGGACTTCCGAGGTTGCGGCTACGTCTCCACCCGTCACCCCTACGGCGTCAGCAGGCTCCTCCCTCCCTACGACTTCCCCGTCATCCTCGGTCACTCTAGCATCACCCCTGTCAGCCAGAACCTCGTCGCCGCCTCGGTCCCGCAAGCCTGCAGCTCGGGGCCGTACTTCCGGTTCTGCGGGGTCGCCCAGGTCCGTCGGCCAAGAAGTTCTGCCGGGTCCACCACCAAGCACCATGGGGTTGTCGCCAGCAATCGGCCCCAAAGTTTCGCTCATCCCTGTCGTCTGGACTCCACCTTGGCTCCTCCCTCCGTCAACACCCCCATGGTGTCCGTGGCCATCGTCCCCAGTGTGCTGCCTGTCTCCATCGCCACGCCCTTCCCCGAAGCCTCCGCCTCCTTGTGTTCGCCATGGACTCTGTTACGGCGTGAGGACGCGCCTTTTTGGAGGGGGGCGTAATGTCACATATAGTCCTGTCTAGTTTTCCACGTGTTCCTTGTTTTGGTTTTGCTCCCGCCACTCTGTCACTCTGTCACTATTGTCATCAGCTGTTTGTGTTCATTAGTCATTCCCTGCACCTGTCCCCAATCATCAGTTACTGCATTTAGTCCCTGTGTTTCACTCACTCCTGGTCGGTTCTCATTTATGTTATTGTCTGTGTACCTGATCATCCGCTGTGGAATTAAAACTGTTATTTGTTTCTAAGTTTGAATACCTCTCCATCTGCTTCTTCCATTCAACTACACGGCAAGCGTGACAACTAAAGCCTATTATTTCAATATATAAACAGGCAATAAAAGTTATGGACCAGAAACCCATGAGAGGGCATCATTGTGATGTTTTAAGAAAGCATAACCTTCTTAGCTTTGATAGTTTTGTTGATTTTAATGATCTCAAATTGTTATTTAAATGTCCAAATAATCGTGTGTCTCCATTGTTTTCTGAATTGGTCAGTAAGCGCCAGAGTTCTCACAGGGCAAATACACGAGCCACTACTAGTGGTGACTGACTTGTCCCAAAGTATAAAACTTCTTTTGGTCAGTCTGCTTTCTCGGCAAAGAATGCTTTACCAACTAATCTAAAACAAGAGACTAATGATAATGTTTTTAAGCCATTTAAACAATGGTTAAAAACAAGACAACAGTGCTCACATGGATAATCCTTTATACTTCATGACTTTTGTGTTATTGTTTGATTGTTGCCTTTGCTTTACAGCTTATGTATGTAAATAATTTTGAATGTCTATTTTATTTATTTATTCTTGAAATTTAATTTGTTTTTTGTTTTTTCTCTCTCTGTATTATTAGTGTTGTATTATTATTTATATTATTAACACTGTTATTATTATGTCTATTATTGGTATTGTTGGTTTGTTTTTGTTTTTTTCTCCTAAAAAGCCTCCTGTGGACTTGTGTTGAAAATTAGCATATGTGCTAAAACACTTAAGCAAGTGCACATGGTCTGTCCAATGTAACTGCGATGTCCATGTCAAATAAAGAGAAATGAATGAATGAACTTTCGATTGAGGGTTTTGTGTTGTAAACATTGCTGTCTCGGTTTTGACTGCGAAACCACCAGATGAATCTAGTTCCCTAATTCTCTGGCCTAATGCGTCTATTTCCATATTGTGAAGGTTGGTAGTGGTGATTCGAATTAACTTTGCGTTCGAAGCCTGCATATTGTTCAAGAAAGTGTTAGCAAACAGAGCTTTCATGTCAGAGCTTGTTGGAAGTTTAGATTCTTCCACCCATGCCTTCTTGAACCGCATGTAGAAATCTCAAACTCTTTTTGGTTTCTGCTTGGTGTTGGCAGCAAAAGACAAATCCTGTTTTTCGCCAATGCGTTGGTCTAAGAAGGTTCTTAGCGTGATTTTCAGGCTTCTCCCAGTAATAAACATGGGGCGAGGCAGCTGTGCCCGTCCCCGTCAATTTATCATTTTCATGTTTTAGCGCGGGGCATTTCTCTAATAAATTTGCCTCAGTGACATCCTCTGGTAATGTTCTCAACAGAATTGCTCTGTAATCTGCTCCAGTAAGGTGAGCATATTTAGTATGCGTTTGTAGGATAGTTGCAAACTCAGCGGGATTTTGAGGAGACAGCAAACTGTAACATATTGCTTCCATTTCGGACATATTTAGTGGTTTCATATTTATTGCGTTTGCAGCTCTTGTCCATACAATTGCATTCTGGCTGGATGCCTTAGTTTCACTTCCTCTACTCCATTTTAAAATCAGTCTGCAACTCTTCAGGTTTCGTTACGCAAGTTGCAGAGGGGTCATGGCCTGCACAGTAGGGCTGCTGCGAGTCTCTTTTGACGAGATATGAACGCTGTTACATGTTTTTTTTTCTCAGGTCCTTCATCCCGAGTCTTGTTCATTTCTTTCCAGACATTAATACTTTTTGTCATATAATTATAATCCCATTCTGGATCGCCCCACCCTTCTTTCACTAGACGCTTTGCCAATTGCATATTTTCCTCGGTAAACGAACCCTCTCTTGGATACGTGAGTTCAATTTGTGGTTTCATCTATTCGGACCATCCAGCCAAATTACTAATAAACGGTTCGGTGTAAATTCCTTGGCCGTTTCTATACATGAATTCAGCCGGCGTTTCATTGGGTAATGGTCTAGAGACTGAACCTCCCATCTTCCACTTGTAGTCTATTATTGATTAGTTTCAGTTGTTAGTAAGCGTGCGCAAAGATTTCTGTACTAAATTGCTCAACCCCAACCGTTATGCATGTATCGTATTGTGACTTTGGGTGATGGTCCTAGGTTAGGCTCACACAAGACTTTTGTCCTGATCGTCTCTAAAATCATCTTCTTTTATTTGGGTGTTTTATAGGGGTGTGACGAGATCTCGCGAGACTAAATCGTGACGAGATTTCTCGTCGAGGTGAGAAGTTGTCTCGTCGTGCATCAGTGTGAGGGTGAAATTATTATTGAAGATGCTCCCACCACTTTCAAATCGTTTGTGTGGAAACATTTTGGTTTTCCAGTAGAAATAATAAACGGCGAAAGAATAACACACAAGACACTAACAATATGTAAACATTGTAAGAAAACTATGCCGTACACCTCGGCCAAGGTTGTACAGACTCTTAGGGGCCGTTCACATATCGCGCGCATTTTCATTCGCGCAAAATGGAAGCGACGCGCATGCGGTGCGGCGCGCTCGTTTTTTCCAGGCGCGCCTGTGCCAAGGCGAGATGAAAACATCCCGAACGCTTGCAAAAGAAGGAGGAAGCGACGCGGCCGCGCTTTACATGCTTTTTAGGCGCGATATGTGAACGATCCCTAAAGAGGCAGAAAGCATCGCTATCACTGCTGACGGTTGGACTTCTCGGTGTACGCAGAGCTATATAACAGTTACAGTCACACAATCAATAGTGACTGGAAATGATCAACTTTGTACTGCAGTTAAAGTGACACTTAAAGCGTTATTTGAATTTTTTATATATATGTTTATTTTATTTATACTGTTTAATTTATGTTGAATCTGTAGAAAGAAGTTCAGTGAGATTTCTCATGTGAAATTATACAGGGCAGAAAACAATTGGTTAATTGTGTGGCAAAACATTTATCAGTGTTTGCATGTTGTTTCACTGCAAATAATTCATTAAAATAGAAGTAAAGTGACATGCATTACAAGTTGATTTCAAAATGCACCAACATTTTTGCATTTTATGATTTTCAGTTGAATAAAAGACTATTTTCCCTTCATACGTTTCATTATTGAGGATTTCTTAAAAATACTATAAAAATCTCGTCTCGTGAACCCAATCTCGTGTCTCGTCTCGTGGGATAGGGGTCTCGTCACACCACTAGTGTTTTAATCTAATGTTGGGCTCTCGCCTTCTCTGTCCAGCTTTGCCAAACAGAGTCCAGGTCGCCCCTAAAAACACCTTCTTTTATGTCACAATATTTCAACATGCAATGACAATTGAAATGATATTTTTACGAAACACAATGGCCGTAGTTGCCACAGTGTCACAACGATGGATATTTCTCCACTAACAATTGGTGATTCCCAATCACTCCTGCGCTAATAGTTAATTAAAACTTTGCCAGCCGTAGTGGCACAACAATGGAAGGTCCTTTCCACTAGCCTACAAGTGATTACAAAAAGAAAGAAAACTTCTCATGCGTCCACGAGATTGTTTTCAACAACAGGATCCTACGGGGTAGTGCTTTATTCAAAAAGACACTTACCCCCCTCCGTAGGTCCTCCAATCTTCGGTGCGCTTTTTCTCTTTTCCCGGTTCTCAGGGAAGGCAGAATCCCCCCCCCCCCCGTTCGCGGACGAGCCCCCAAACTGTTAGATAAAAATAATTTGGATATTGAATATTTCAAGAAACCCTTTGAGGTTGAGCAATGCAGCAAGAAATACAGGATCGAGACAGAGTGTAGTTCAATCATGGACACAGTTTATTGTCCAAAAGGGGTACATAGTTATAGGTAGAAAAACAAGAAGTGAAACCATCCGTTTAGCACCTGGAAATACATATAAGGACATGATTACAATCACATGGTTTCTGGGTTAGTCTGAGGGGCAAACAAGACGAGACAATGTCTGGATATTTGTCCAATGGGACACAAGTCATCAGAACAGAACACGCGGTCATCAGTAGATGTTTTGAACCTTACAGTCTTCAACGTTAAATGTTTTGTCTGATCAAATAAACAGCTGTGAAACCAGGAAATTTAAATAAAATTGACATTTCTGTCATGAATTCCTCTCCCTCATGTGGTTCTTCACCCGTAAGACCTTCGTTCATCTTCAGAACACAAATTAACACAGCCTCGCACCCCAAAGTTCAAAGAGATCCCCAAGAACCATCACTGAGCTGTAACACTTAACTCAGGGAATGAGACGGCTGTAAGGAGACATATACAAAGAAGACCGAGGCTTGGGGAGACGTTACAAGGCCCCAAACTCACAGCAGGCCGTCCCAGACACACCGACCCCTTCTACGCATTTCAAAGACGTTGCAGAGTTTCTTTGAAAGCAACAGGAACCTTAATGAATTCACTCTCTCTAACAGAAGCAGTCTAAAATTGTCAATGATTTGATTTAGTTACTAGTAAGTAGCCTTAGACATCATGCATGGACTATGTGTGATTATATAGTCTGTGAAGATCTTTTAGTGTTTTTAAACATTTAGTACAGGTAGATTTTAGGAAAGTCTACCCCAGTTATAGGAAGTATATGCTATTTGGGATCTGTGTGATGGATGAATGATTTCCTGTAATTTGATGCAAGGATATTGTTTGTAAGATGCACCACATTTAAACTATGCAAATGGATTTCTTTAAGTTCTGACCAAAGCTCTAAGAAGTTTGGGGACACCCGACAGAAGGGACACTATGCTAATCGTCCTTGAACTTCGCCGAAGAAAACCCTCTCAAGGTCCGTTGCTTCAGCAACTTCACAATAGACAAAATCAAACTGGAGTAAAAGTGAAACAACACATTTCTTAAATCCACTGAAGGAACTCAGTTTATCATTACTACAGACTTTCATCCACGCGTTTCTGCTTTTGAGAAGGAAGGGGCAGTATCGAGTTCCTCTTTAGAGATGCACAGTGTCATGGGAAAAATTTAACTCGTCCTGCATAA
Organism: Zacco platypus; assembly: GCA_038088235.1. Classification (NCBI taxonomy): domain Eukaryota; kingdom Metazoa; phylum Chordata; class Actinopteri; order Cypriniformes; family Xenocyprididae; genus Zacco; species Zacco platypus. Next base: position 1,075,208 of record CM076071.1, read on the forward strand.
GAGACAAACTCATTCAAATTGTCTTTATTATTATTTAATCCTTGCAAGGAAGGTCAGACAGTCGTACAGAAACACAGGTCACTGCAGAGTGTGACCAAGAAGGACGGGTTTCCTCAGCTTTTATACCCTCCGCACCCTTCAAGGTTACATCTCTTAACATCAGTACTTTTCCACACATTGTAAAAAGAAAAAGACACTGTACCATGACAAAAGGCCTATACCTAAGACAGGATGACCTTTTAGGCCTCAGGTCATAAACCTATGGAGGATATCCAGCCAGTAGTGAAACGTAAATCAGGTCTACTCCAATTATTATAAATACTAAACATAATTAACAAATTAAACAATATAAATGTTTAAAGATAAAGTCTCTTATAATAACCTCTGTAATAGAGGCTAAAATGTAAATATTTACATGCAGAAATGAGCAAACTATAGTAACGAGGAGTTACACAGCAGCAATGTAAAGTGCAAGAAGGATGCAAAAAGTTAAGAGACCGAGTTTAGGAGCCTGATGGCCTAAGTCTCTGTTTTTGTCCTCAAGATGGGTATATATGGGTGGTTGGAGTTGTAATGAGGAGCGAGTCAGCGAATGGGATCCAAGTGCAGCTTTAATACAAAACTGTAGTCGTACAGGCAATGGTCAACACAACAGCAAACAGTAGTAGCGGGGAACTGGCAATCTCGTGGTAAAAAGTCCAGGCAAATGGTCAATAGGCATGCAGATAAACAATAAAACGGAGAACAGGCAGAACAAAACAAGGAATAAACACTCGGAATTGTGACACAGGAATCAACAATACTTCGCAGCGTGGCTGTGTGTGAGTGCTGCTTATATAGGGGTGAGGTGTGAGTGTAATTGAATCAAGGTAATGTACAACAGCTGGCTATGGTGATCAGTGACTGGGTGAGGGGCTTGTGGGAAATGAAGTTTGTGTGACAGAGTCCATGATGTGGAAGGGCGACCTCTGGTGGCACGTGGGTGAAAGGTGACGGAGCGGATTCATTACAGGAGTCTTTGATGATTTTATTGGCTCTGCTCTTGCAGCGATTGTGGTAAATGTCTTGCAGAGGTGGGAGAGAAGACCCAGAGATGCGCACAACTCTCTGAAGGGCTTTGCTGTCTTGACTGGAGCTGTTCCCATACCACACTGTGATGCAAACACTTAAAACACGTTCTTTCTTTCATTAGGAATGATTTTAATCAGACTGACAAAAAAAGAGTACAAGTAAATGTGGATAATGTGTCTTCAACATAAACTACGTATTCGCCAGACAGGTTAAAGAGGAAATTGTTGAATAGTCGTTATTTTTGTTTTGTTTTTGCACATAAAAAGTATTATTGTCGCTTCATAACATTAAGGCTGAACAACTGTAGTCACACTGACTACTTTAACAATGTTTTTAGTACCTTTCTGGACCTTGAAAGTGGTATTTATGCAGCTTTCTATGAGGGAAAAAAAAAAAAAAAACTCGGATTGAATCAAAAATATCTTAATTTGTGTTCTGAATGTAGAACACTATCCATCCCTGTATCTAGAGTGCCCTGGGTCCATTTACTGATTTACTGATTGTCTTTGGTAAATTAAACAACAGTAAACTCACAGAATGTCAACGTAGGCAGAAAAATAAAAATAAATAAAGAAAAAAAATCAATTTTTCCCTTTTACTTAATTTTCACTAAATTTGTGAGAAAGAATCTCCAGAACAATGTATAAATCACAGTATAACTTTACAGGACTCACTTATATATCGTTTGTGTACGTTTCACACTTTTACATCACTTCACATGTATTTTCTGTCAGTTATCAAACTTCCCTGAGCCCAGACACTTGCAAATGTATGAAACTCAAAATAGTCCCAAAATAAATAAATAAATAAATAAAATACGGTGCGGGCCTGAACAACGCTCATGTGTGTTGGGGCAGAAAAAAATATATAAAAGTCATTTTCAACTTCTGTTTCACAGGGACTTAAGATTTAATCGGTCATGTCAATCACACACCCAACGCTGATCCGGAACACACCAAGTCGACAGTCGGGCAGTTTTTGTTCGTTGGCCGACTAAGTTTTCTCAGTGTGTTCTGCACCGTCGGCTGAAGTTGGTCCACATGGGCTTTTTTTTAGCCGATTCGACATGTTGAATCGGTGTCGGGTCATCGGTGCAAGAGAGAACTCTGATTGGCTGTTCATTATGCCAAAAGTTATGAAAGCAAGCAAGTCATAACAGCAGACAGAAGGTTGTTCTAATTTTACGTCATCTTACCTGAGCACTCGAATGCACGAATATTTTCATAATAACATGAGCAGAGAGGAATAAATAATATTCCAAGACAAATATATCTGCTCAAATACACAGTTATCCCTAGACCTACCCGTCACTGCCCCCTGGACCTCGTGTGTTCTGCAGTGAGGGGCTGCTGGGATTTCTAGAGAAGTGGTTTAGTGGGGAGTCACGAGCTGATGAATTGGGCACAGGCGTGGCTTCTGATGTCACGCATGGAAGTGGGCGGAGTCAGACACACACAAGATGGCAGGTAAGTTTTAAGCACTTTATTGAACAGCGTGTAGCAACCGTTAACACAGGATGATAATCAATCAAACAGTATAGCAAACGTAACACTATATCGGGCCGAAACCACTCCCTATCCACTATATAGTGCACTATATCGGTCCGAAACCGCTCCCTATCCACTATATAGTGCACTATATCGGTCCGAAACCGCTCCCTATCCACTATATAGTGCACTATATCGGATCGAAACCACTCCCTATCCACTATGTAGTGCACTATATCGGTCCGAAACCACTCCCTATCCACTATGTAGTGCACTATATCGGTCCGAAACCGCTCCCTATCCACTATATAGCGCACTATATCGGTCCGAAACCGCTCCCTATCCACTATATAGTGCACTATATCGGGCCGAAACCGCTCCCTATCCACTATATAGTGCACTATATCGGTCCGAAACCGCTCCCTATCCACTATATAGTGCACTATATCGGTCCGAAACCGCTCCCTATCCACTATATAGTGCACTATATCGGATCGAAACCACTCCCTATCCACTATGTAGTGCACTATATCGGTCCGAAACCACTCCCTATCCACTATGTAGTGCACTATATCGGTCCGAAACCGCTCCCTATCCACTATATAGCGCACTATATCGGTCCGAAACCGCTCCCTATCCACTATATAGTGCACTATATCGGGCCGAAACCGCTCCCTATCCACTATATAGTGCACTATATCGGGCCGAAACCGCTCCCTATCCACTATATAGCGCACTATATCGGTCCGAAACCGCTCCCTATCCACTATATAGTGCACTATATTGGGCCGAAACCGCTCCCTATCCACTATATAGCGCACTATATCGGGCCGAAACCGCTCCCTATCCACTATATAGTGCACTATATCGGGCCGAAACCACTCCCTATCCACTATATAGTGCACTATATCGGATCGAAACCACTCCCTATCCACTATATAGTGCACTATATCGGGCCGAAACCGCTCCCTATCCACTATATAGTGCACTATATCGGGCCGAAACCACTCCCTATCCACTATATAGTGCACTATATCGGTCCGAAACCGCTCCCTATCCACTATATAGAGCACTATATCGGTCCGAAACCGCTCCCTATCCACTATGTAGTGCACTATATCGGTCCGAAACCACTCCCTATCCACTATATAGTGCACTATATCGGGCCGAAACCGCTCCCTATCCACTATATAGTGCACTATATCGGGCCGAAACCGCTCCCTATCCACTATATAGTGCACTATATCGGGCCGAAACCGCTCCCTATCCACTATATAGTGCACTATATCGGGCCGAAACCGCTCCCTATCCACTATATAGTGCACTATATCGGGTCGAAACCGCTCCCTATCCACTATATAGTGCACTATATCGGGCCGAAGCCGCTCCCTATCCACTATATAGTGCACTATATCGGGTCGAAACCGCTCCCTATCCACTATATAGTGCACTATATCGGGCCGAAACCGCTCCCTATCCACTATATAGTGCACTATATCGGGCCGAAACCGCTCCCTATCCACTATATAGTGCACTATATCGGTCCGAAACCGCTCCCTATCCACTATATAGTGCACTATATCGGGTCGAAACCGCTCCCTATCCACTATATAGTGCACTATATCGGGCCGAAACCGCTCCCTATCCACTATATAGTGCACTATATCGGGCCGAAACCGCTCCCTATCCACTATATAGCGCACTATATCGGGTCTGAAACCACTCCCTATCCACTATATAGTGCACTATATCGGTCCGAAACCGCTCCCTATCCACTATATAGTGCACTATATCGGGTCGAAACCGCTCCCTATCCACTATATAGTGCACTATATCGGGCCGAAACCGCTCCCTATCCACTATCTAGTGCACTATATCGGGCCGAAACCGCTCCCTATCCACTATATAGTGCACTATATCGGGTCGAAACCGCTCCCTATCCACTGTATAGTGCACTATATCGGGTGTCGGCCATTTTGTAGTGCTGTCCGAATTCTGAGTGAACGACTGCATTCCCTCCATTCGTTCAATACTTTTACCCACAATCCTCTCTGATTTTGAGTGTACATCACAAAGTTTTTCTTTGGTCATCACAACTTTGATAAAGTTGTAATCTCTGAGTATATCAGAGTGAAACACTTCTGGAACAATTACAAATGTAGGCGGGGCTTGATTGTGTCTGTGGGGAATTGATTGGATGGTGGTGGTTTGCTATTGGTGGATCTCATGTGAGTGACAGGTTGCCCCGCCCTCGTCATCAGAGAAGAGATGGAGGGGGAAAGTTAATCTGATTCCAGATGAACAAGGAACATGAATTTAAAAAATCAATTTTGGTTTCATGGTGACTTTAAATGTATGTGGATGATTAATGGCAGGGGACGCTAAAGTCCCAGTTTCATGAAGTGCTTCATGTTAGAGAGACTACTTTCAATTTCGTTTTTTACTCGTTGGCTCTTATCTCAGACAGTCTACTGGCTAAACCTGCTGTGACTCATTAAGTTTTGACGCCAGACTCATGCAAAAATTTTACAATGTAAGTTTTCATGTTTTTAATATAAATCTAGCCTGTGTTGTTTTTGTGTTATTATAGCAATTTTACCAGTTTTATCTCATTTTTTTTTTTTTTTTTTAAGTTAGCCTGGTAGTGATGAGGAAATAAGTTGACATGATTATGATGATGGTTTTTATTCTTGGATTTATTAATATAATTATTACATTGTTTATGAGTTTCTAAAACCTGATGATTGAGCTCGACTGATCATTTACGGCATTACACTGGAATCATTCTTTAAACCACAGATTATGATTCTAGTTTGATGTTTCATATTTGACATTTGTATCATTTATCCTGTCAACAGTTGTTGTTTTGGACTTTTAGTTTCCTGTTTCTAGTTTTATAGTCTTTTTGTAGTTCTTTTGGTTCCCCTCATTTCTCCCTTATTATTTGCATATGTTTTCCTGTGTTCTTAGTCAGGTCTATCGAACTATCAAACTGTAATTTTTTAAGTAATAGACTGTCAAATAAATGTGCATGCCGGCCTGATAGTGTGTGCGTTAATATCTGCCTCTTAAATCTATTCAGGACTTTATTCAGCAGTTCACTGACTTCGTGAGTGGACTTTTACTCAGATATGATAGACTTTTAATTCTGGGTGATTTTAATATATATATCTGTTGCTCATCTGATACTTTAGCAAAAGATTTTCCAAAATCTTATTGACTCTTATTAATATCTTACTTTAGATCTTGTATTATCACACGGTCTGTTAGTTTGCTACATTATATTAGATGATGTGGCTTTTTCAGATCATAAATCTGTCACTTTTATGATTTCTTTCAATCATTAGGCAAGTCTTTTGTTTTTACTCGCTGTGTTTGGAAATTTGACTCTACAGCTGCTGAAAACTTTGAAAAGTGTTGCTTTAACTCCACATCCTCATTCTAAACTCTGTTGTTCCAACAAGTTAGATCTGATAAACCTAAAACAGCCCTGGCTCAAAGAGATCACTCGGGCTCTCAGACAGGCTCGTAGAAAAGCTGAAAAACTCCAGGTGTCTTATGACATTTTTAAGGACTCACTTTCGACTTATGAGAGTCTTTCAGATTTAGTTACTGTAATTATCATTAACCTGGAGTTTTATTCAGTACTGTAAATTCTGTAGTCAATCCAAGTGAGAGAGAGTTTTATTGATGAGTCTTTTAATACTTGTATAAGCTTTTTGAACTTTTTTGCAGATAAGATCATGGCAGTTATATCTGTGATAGTTAATGTGGACTAAAATCTAGCGGTACTGTTCAACAATACCTTAATTTTATAAACAGAAATTCCGTCGTTACATCAATTTTTTTCATCCATTTACGACTACTGGCCAAGGTTAAAGGTTGTTGAGACGGTCAGTTTGTGTTTGCGAGGCTTGATTTTTGCAATTCTTCATTTGCGAGTGTCAGCCAAACAGCATTAAACCAATTGCAAATAAGAATGCAATAATGCTTTTTACGGGGACTTGCAAGCGGGATCATATGTCTCATATTCTGCCATCTTTTGGCTGTTTGCCTGTCCAGTACAGGATTGATTTTAAGCTCAAAGCAATAAACTAAGCAATGAAGAACAAACAGAAATAGTCAGTCTTAGGAGGGGGTTAAGGTCCAAAACAACAAACAAACAAAATCCACTTCTTTCTATGCTTAAAGAAAACTTACTTACATGCTTAGGAATATTAAATAAATGAACAGGCAACTTCCCTATCTCCCTTACTAAATCAAAGAGAAAAAACAAACAAACAAACAACAACAACAAAAAACAGGAGAAAAAGTGGCCGCCCACCTCCCTTCTCAAGGAGAAGTAATGTTGTACAATAGATCAAGTTTCTTACAATTAAATACAGGGTGTCACACAGCACACCCGTCATAAAAATCACACAAGCTCAACCTTCCAAGTCAACAAGATATCAATAGAGTCTGGGGCAGGAGAACACACTCCATTCAGTCTCTCCCTTCCACAGTGGCAGTTCTAGACCATTTTTACTAGGGGGGCCAAGGGGGGGTCAGTGTTTAATCAGAGGGGCACATTAAAAATGGTAACAAATTATATTTAAAGATTATAAACTACTTTACTTTACAATCATATAAACATTTATTACAACATTGTACAACATTTGTACAAGAGTGAGTGCAGGTGCAAAAAAGGTTCATTAATGTTGCTGATTATTATCAATGATTTGTGAAGGATCATGTGACGCTGAAGACTGGAGTAATGATGATAAATTCAGCTTTGATCACTGGATATAAACTACACTTTACTATATATTCACATAGAAAACAGTTATTTTACATTTTAATAATATCTCACAATTTTAGAGCTTTTTTTGTATTTTTAATAACATAAATGCAGCCTTGGTGAGCAGAAGAGACTTCTTTCAAAAACAGCCAAAATAGTACAGTTTCTAAACTTTTGATTGGTAGAGCATATCTGCATGTACTGCATGTATTTCAAAATGTAGGCCTAGTATTTACTTTAAAAAAAGAAACATTAGATCCATATTGACAAAATTATTTACAGGAGAAAGCACCATTTTAAGAACATACAGTAGGCCTACAATGAAATTATAATTGAACTGCTTTGCAAATAGTAATAACCTTCTTCATCACAAACCTGATGGTGCAGTACTTGATCCACATGGATCCCCTTTCTGTCCCTCTGGCTGTTCCTCTCTCTGTCCCTGTATGTTTTCTTCCTCCTCACCCTCTTCTTCGTTCTCCTCATTCTCTTTTTCATGCTCCTCCCCCTCTTCCTCATCCTCCTCACCTTCTGGAATGTCCCTCTCTGTGTCAGAGTCCTCACTCTCTCCAGCCTCCACTGACTCCTCTGGCTCTCCCTCTTTCTGCTCCTCAACTCTCTCAATACCTTGATTTGTTTCTCTCACTTTTTTGTTTACTGGGGCAAAAAAACGACGCTACGTCCCTTCCTCATTTCATGATAACTATCGGAAGAAAAAAAACGTGCATTACATTTCGTTGCCTATCCATCCCTCCCTACTTAACACGGGCAGATAATAACCTGTTGATTACTTCACTCAAATGTATGTAATCGCAATGCAACAGCCAAGACAGATGAAGTTACGTGATTAACATCACAACATTGTGCAGGAACAACCAGTTACTTACGAGATACGAGTCACTTACGCGGCGGCGCCGCTCTAATTTACCCACGTAGAATGTTAGTTCCGCTTTTGGCGCTCGTGTGTAAAATCATAATAAAGTCATAATTCTTTTTTTTTTTGATCAGCACAGGGGGGGCCAGGGACATGTCTACAGAGGCACGGGCCTCCCTAGGCCTCCGTGTAGAACCGCCACTGCCCTTCCAATCACAACAGGTAGGGAATCCAACAAGGTAACTGGGATCAGGTGGCAGATGTTATCCTGTTAGCTGAAAGCGAAAAAGAGGAGAAACGGACCAAAAGCAGGAATACACCCACGGAGCAATAATCTTAGGCCCTGTCCACACAAACACTGGTATTTTCAAAACCACATTCAAACACAGTGATTTTGAAAAGTTCTGCCAGGGTGAAGATTTATAGAAACTCTGGTTGCACTGTTGTCGTATAGACTGTGAAACCGGAGATTTTGTCTTGTGACGTCGGACCCGAAACCGAAAATAACCTTTTTTCCAGGCTTCTGATTGGCCAGCATGACTTTATGGTTAGGGTTACATCGCCACCTGTTGGTTTGGCAAGCTCTTGACAGCGCTTCTGTTATGAGGAGGCAGCGGGTTGAGATCCAAATGCAGTTTATTAGTAGACATAGTCAAAAAGGCAATGGTCAAAGATCAGCAAACAGCTACATAGGAGATAAACAGGATCGTGGTCAAAACACCGGCGGAAATGTCAGGACAGGCAGCAAGGATCAGGCAACGGGAAAACAGGCAGAATCAAAACAGGAACTCAAACATGGGAAAATTGACAGTGTGACCAGATCAATACTTCGCGGTGAACGGTGTGTGAGTAGGGATGGCTGACGCAAAACTAACGTTTCAACCCAGTGTCGAGATCCCGAAGCGTAGATGTTTGGAAACACTGCTCCGAACTGCGATTCAAAACACCCATGTCACATGACTTTGGCTAAACGAAGCTTCTGCGCGTTTCGACAGGAGGCGTGCTCACCGAGTCTGCGTTTGATTGACAGGGGCGGGAACAAATCACACAATAGCACATCTGTCTCAACTCCCACAAAGTTTAAATGAGGAGTTAATGCACCTTCACCTCGTGGGTTTTTGTGAGAGGAGAAAGATTTTGAGATAGCGTTTACGATATAGTGACATTTATAAAAAAATCTGTAAAAAACAAACAAAAATGAGACCATTGTGGATTGATTTGTTTTATTAATTTTCATTTTTCATGACCAAAATAACCTACTTATTATTATTATTATTATATATTATAGTTATATAGTGAGGATGTTAAAAACTCTCCACATTAACAAAAACACAACATTTGTATTTTTTTAAATGGCTTGTTGTTTCAGATAACATGTGCAATTGACCACTAGGTGTCGCCGTGGAGACGGTGTCGGTAGAGTTTCGAAGCCTCGACACAATACGGGACATTTGCTTCAACTGTTTCAGTGTTTCATGAAGCCTCGCTCTGCCCACCACTATGTGTGAGTTGTGCTTATATAGGGGTGAGGTGTGAGTGTAATCAGTCCCAGGTAATGTGCTACAGCTGGCTGGGTGATCAGTGACTGGGTGAGGGGCTTATGGGAAATGTAGTCCGTGTGACTGAATGAGAGTGTGAGTGAGTGAGAGTCCAAACTGAAGTGCCGTGTAGTGGTTATCTCGGGCACTTCAGAGCGTGTTTTTGTGTTTTCATGTGGATGCAATTTTTTTTAAAGTTTTTTAAATAGTGCTTTATAAATAAACTGGAAAAAAACTACAAAAAGACTACAAAATTTGAAACAGGAATCAGGAACCTTAGACTAAACATTGACCAGCTCTTCTGTTTTCTCAACAGGTTTTTGAGTCTTCTGCTGCTGCTTTGCTGTATAAATTTTAGCGGTCAGTATCATTTTTGTTCATAAATGTTTTTAAAAAAAATTCTGTTCCAGGTAGAAGTCAATTGTTTCTCAAGTGACTTTGGTTGACAATCGATGATGGAAATTTCCCAATATATTAAATAACCACACACCATGACATCACTGACACAACCAGACTTCATTCATTTCATTCCAGTTCATTAATTATTGATGAATTGATGTTTGTTAGCTTTCAGAGGTCAATAAGACACAATACTGTCTTGATAGCTGAACAGTTCGCAACGCTGGAGAAAGTGAGATGATTGTTTTTGATTGTTTATTGTAAATGATGATGGAGAAAGTGATCATGTCTGTATTCGCAGAAACTCCTCCCCCTGTAACTGTGACGGGAAAAAAGGGAAGCGATGTCACACTGCCGTGTCCATTCAATACCAGTTCGACTTCTCATATAGATCTAAGAAGATTTGCGAAAACCATCTTTGATTGTCAGAATGGAAAATGTGAGAGTGAAAGTGGCCGAGTATCTAAAAAAGGATCATGTGACGTCATTCTAATGAATCTGATACTGAGTGACGCTGGGAAATACAGTTTGAAAGTCCATTTCAATACTACTCAAACTGAGCTGGATCCAGAAATCCACGAGTATCATCTTCATATTGATGGTAAAGTCAAAACCGATCAAAACATCAACATGAGCTTTCTGGATTTCATTTAGTAATTGTGTTGGTCTCGCACATCCCGCCTAATATATAACATTAGTCGTCTTCAATATGGGTTTTTCCAATGGATTTTTAAAATGATTACATGCGATTCTTCAATATGTGCTTATGGTCACACATGTAAAAATGATTGAAGATCAAGTGTCTTTCTGTTTCTCCTCAGATGAGATTTCTGAGAAAATAGATGGGAAGCTGAAGTTGGATGTTCTGTTGCCCAATGCTGAAAAAGTGGAGCATCAGACTATCAACAGCACAGAGTGGACGGAGGTGTGGACAAGAGGTCACGGGGTCTGGAGTGATCGACTGAACATCAGTGATGGAAACCTGACCATTCCACTGTTTATGGCCAATGACACTGGAACATACAGAGCTCTGGACTCTGATAATAAAACCTTGATCACAGTCACAGTCACAGTCACGGGTGAGAGAAGATCAAGAAATATGATCTCTTTTAAGCATTTGAACAGCTAAGGTTAATTAATCATGATTTCAACAGAAAACTGATGCTAAACTGTGTGACTAACTTTTCAATATCCTCTACAGGACCAAAGGAAAAGCAGTCCAAAGGTGAGGATAAAATTAATGATACAGTAAAACTCATTGAGAGATTTACAAAAACTTTAAGCAGTGAGTTTAAAAAAAGAAAAAAAAACTTGTGTTCTCTTTCCACCTTCCTCCTTCCAGTTGCAGAGATTGTTGTGCCGTTTGTGATTGGAGCTGTGGTTCTGGTTCTGGTTCTGGTTCTGGTTATATTTTTTGTCGTCTGGAAATACAAATGTCAGAACAGGAACACGGGACATAACCCTGTCCCAATGGAAGACATTGCACACTAGTCATCTAGAGACGACACTGGGTTCTTGTAATCTTATATTTAAATCATATAATATAGTTAAGTAAGAGTTCTTCCTGAATATCAGCATGACTGCAGACGTGATATTTGTTATTAAAATAAAACAAAAGCATGTGTGTTTGTTGAACTGTTAAAATCAAGCTCATACAATCAATATCACATTTGCAATCATGAAGATATTCAAGAAGAGCATCACTCTTGCCCAACTATATTAAATGATATGAATATAAGACTAAAACTCATACAAGGGGATTTTAGCCTTGAATTTCAGGGTCATTTTAACTTCATAGTCTACATCACACACTATCAAGGCCTGTTTTTGCAGTGACTCAATAATGTCAGATTCTACATGGTTGAAATAACAACTTGCCGAGTGGTTTTTCCCAGATTAAACATCTTTAGAGAGATTTTTTTTCTCGCTGTTGATGCCTTTAACTGAACACAAAGAGGAATTTAAGGTGCTTCTCTTTTCTGACTGCATTAAAACTGCATGTATTGAGAAAAGAAAAACTATACAAACTATGAACTTGGTCCTTTTTTACAAGTTTTGTAAACTGCTTTTGATGCAATAATATTGTGTTTATTTTTAATGATGTTTTTATATAGAGTTGGTCACACTGAAGAATTGCTGTATTGTTTAAATAAGTGTAAATATTGATACTCAGGAACAATAATAAACTTAATCCTCTCTTTGACAAAATACATTTTAGCCGTGATAAACATCAGATCTGTAAGTGGTGCTCAAAAGCCAAGAGAAGAACAATGTTTGATGACCTTTACACGTATTGTATAAACCAAATGGATAAATGTTGTTCCTTTTTTCTGGTGTCTTCATTTCCTCACGGTGACTGTGAAGCTTCTGATCATCTGATGTGTGTGAATGTGTCGAGAGCTCAGAAGTGTGTTTTACTCTATTCTGCGTTGAAGGAATATTGCAGATCAAGCTGTATGTCATCTGTGAGATGTTGATTATTGTTGAGCTCAGAGAATGTGAGTGAAACTACTGTAATCCCTTTAAAAGTACATGTGAATTAAACGTCATTTCAGTCTGATAATGCAGACAGTATCTGTTGGAGGAGATTCGTCATGCGTATTGAAGATTGCTGGGATTGTTTATGGTCTTGTTGTATTTCACTCTTGCTTAACCCTTCTGTGCTGTTCGGGATGTTTTCATCCACTATGGGGAATTTTTGAGTCTTAATTTGGCCATAACTTTCTCCGTGTTTCAGCAAATGGAATGATTTTTGGTGACAAATCTTATTTTGACACATATTTTGGGAAAATGCTTTGAAACTTTTCAAAAACTCAACAGTACTCTGTGGGCAAATTCACTACCTTTTCGATTTTAACTGCTTTAAAAATGTATCAGATGAATATTTTTTTCACATTTTTTTTGCTTAAATCTATTAATCAACCTCAGTCCTGATCAAAACTACTAAATTTAAAAAAAGAAAATTGAGGATTTTAACTCTTTAATGGCCAAATTCATAAATGATGTCGCTGATTTGGGAAAAAACGTGTCAAAGATTAGAAACAACATTGGCTTTGATGCGTTTTAAAGAGTTAAAATCCTGAATTTTTTTTTTTTTAAATTTAGTAGTTTTGATCAGGACTGAGGTTGATTAATAGATTTAAGCAAAAAAATTTGAAAAAAATATTTATCTGATACATTTTTAAAGCAGTTCCACGAACATAACGAAAGGGTCGTGAATTTGAACAATGCACAAGGGTTAAAGAGAGAAAATGTACATTTCTACCATCTGTATATTTGAATGTGTAACTTAATAAATAACACTGTCTGCTTTAGAAGATTCTTTCCTTTTATCACGGATGTTTTTGACTTTGTCAAAATTGCAGTGTAAGCTTCCTGTGTGGGGTTTTTTTTGTCTCTGCATTGACCTGAAACTTTGATCGACACCTTCATGAACAACAGACACAATGGAAAAAGTTATTTTCTTCTGTGTATTTTTTTATTGGATCATGCAAATTGCATACAGTGGTAAATATATAATACATATCTCAAACATTCATGAAATTAAACATACCATTTTCAAATACAATAGCTATCAAAATAGTCTAAAAGGATGTGTGTTTAAAATGTTTCTCGAGGTGCGTCAGAACGAGGATCTTCTGATCTGTTCAGAGTTCAGATGGGAGAAGACATCACTCTGAACTGCAGCATGAGAAACAGATATGAAGTGTCCTGGTATCATCTCAGATCTGAAGAACTCGTTCTACTCATTTCAGCAGAGAAGGACAAAGCCGGGAGAAAACTCCTGATCAACTACAATCAATACAAAACTCGTCTGAAAATTACAGCAGACAGTTGGATCACCGCAGTCTCTTTAACTATTACAGGAGTAACAGCGTCAGATTCTGGTTTTTATTTCTGTGGAATAAAGTCTGACGCTCCAGAGATGCACTTCGAGAAACCCATCAGACTGGAGATCGAGGGTAACACTTCAGTTTTCTCTTTATTTTTATGTGTATCACATGTTTTGATCTCATACATCATTTCTTTGTGTTGTTTCAGAGTTTCCATCACTGCACTGTTATTCTAATATGTGAAAATATAAATAATAAAGAAGAAATCAGTGTGTAATTGAAGTAATGATTGTGGAATAAATTAACCATATGTTTTTATCATTGATATGAATCATAATTACGGTAAACTCGTGTTTTCACACCAGACTTAACGAACCCAAATCGTTCTGTTCATTGAGCCAATGGACGACATTTTAATGTGACTCATTGTCCTTATAATGACAGATGGCCTGAAATGATATTATTATGGAAACTTGTTTCCGCCACTGAATCAAAAATGAAAAGGTAATTGTGACTTTTCCTCACAATTCTGATGTTTTCTTTAAAAGTTATAAAGTCAGAATTGCAAGATATAAACTCTCAATTGTGAGATAAAAGTCAGAATTGTGAGATAAAAAGTCACTATTATCTTTTAAATTGTTTTATTATGGCGGAAACAAGCTTATGAATGAAGTCTCATCTTAACACACTCTCACGTTTACAACTAACAAGTGTTTATTGTTTAGATGGTTTTTGTGTGTGTGTATGTGTTTGATAAATTGATGATATATTTTCAGGTGCGTTTGTAACAAAAGAGCCAAAAGAAGAAGTTGACATCACAGGTAACGTTGGTTGTGTTTTAACGGCTTAACTTCTGTGGAAATCCAACACTATTTCTGGTTGAACACATCTGAGGAACTCTTCTCTCTGCAGATGGAGTGACGGTGACGGAGCGAGTGTTGGTGTTCGGCGGCGTCGGACTGGCTGTGTTTGTGTTTTTTCTGACTACAGTCATCGCAGGAGGAATCATTTACCATCGCGGATGGCAGAAAGGATGGAAAGAAGCGAAACATGGAGCTCTCTTTAGCTAAATGACATCTCTTTCTGCTTTATTTGACTATTTGAGCTTTGTACTGCAGCTAAAATAACAACAGACAACTGTGTCTCAGACATCTTTTCCTGTTGACAAGATCTTATGTTCACCTCAGAGAAACTGAGATGTTGTGGTAAATGTCTTTTTTCAGCACAAGAAACTTGAACAGTCAATTGTTGTTATTCAGATTTGTGCGGTGCAGGCAATACTCAGTTCAGTATCAAAGTGCTGCCACTGTCTTTAATGAACTGTTTATTAATTCAGTATTAATGAACAATGTAGGCATGCTAGAGCAAGAGCTACATTATGATCAGCAAACAGCTTCTTTTTAAAGTAAAAAAAAAAGCTTTAATATCATTAGACCAGCAAAACTCATGCTAAAACTGAACATTGTGTCTATATCTTTAGAAATGTATGAGGAGGATTAATGAAGATCATTAATATGTACATATAAGCTGTTTTATTGAGAAAATATGAATGTAAATCTCTTCTGTGGCACGTAAAGCTTGATTTAATAAAAATGTAAACAGATGTATTCAATGATAAATATGTGGTTGAGAGATATGCTTAAATAAACATCATTAGAACAAATTGTTTATGTGGATTTTCTGCCAGAAAACCTGATCATTACCAAAGTTAAACCTCTTCAAACACAACTGCATTCAGTCATGTCAGATCTGTTCTCATTCTTTCAGAGAAAAGGTTTCACCTCATTGTTATGCAATGCACTATAATAATTTCCTGACTGGCTGCATGATGGTGCAACTAAAACCACAAAATATGGGGTGAAGGTGGAAACAACCTGACACTAAAGGGCACATAACACACACACACGCGCGCACACACACAGACACGCGTACACACAGACACGCGCGCACACACACACAGACACGCGTGCACGCACACACAGACACGCGCGCACACACACAGACACGCGCGCACGCACACACAGACACGCGCGCACGCACACACAGACACGCGCACACACAGACACGCACACACACACAGACAGACACACGCGCACACACACGGACACGCGCACACTAATAGAATGAAAACATTAATAAGACTTAAAATCATGTTTTAAATGAATGGATCTAATCTGCTGTCTGATATTAATTTAATTTATTTGACGTTTCCCCATGTGCAGTGTTTTTCAGCTGTGCCAATTAGAATTTTGTAATATTGCAATATTTTTGATGTTTGCTTAAAAAGGTTCAGTATGTTATTTGTTTTGTACAGCCTATTCCTGTTGACACATGGCTTTAAAAAAGCTGTCTAATGCATTGAGCATTAACGTCCTGGGCTGAAAATGTGGCCCAACTCCACCCCTGATGAAGACGTGACAGAAAGCGGTTCATCTCGTTACATAGTTGAAACTTTTGCCAACTGTGAAACATTTATTTTTGTATTACAAATGCTCTTTGACTTGCAAAGTGCATGAGTTATTTCATTCATTCGAGTTCCACATTATACAAGGTTTTAATCAGTTAAATACACTTATCAAATAGGCCTAGAAAATGTGTATGATATTTTAGTTGATATTATTCTTGCCAAGCTGATTTCTGAGAGATGCACAGAACACGGTCATTTAGACTCACACAGTCATTATAACTTAGTGTTTTTAGAGGTTTACATATAATTTTGTGCCATCCCCTCGCTCACCTGTTACCCAGCAAACACGTAGACAGCAGATCAGTTTGGCTTTCAACCATTCACTTTACATGCATTAATAAAACGAGAAACAGGTGTAAAGGATCATTAGCAATGAAAGAGGTGTTAGCAGCAAAATTAAAACAGCATTATATGCAGCTGATGGGACAATGTGGAATAGAGGAAGAAATGCTAAATATACTGTTCATTAAATTCAGGAAGGAACAGAGGTTGTAGAGAAACAGTCAGTGGAACGGGGATTCAGATTCTCTATATCCGAAACAAGATTCTGAGGCGATGGCGTTCAGCGCCGCCCTGTACTGCAGAGGAGCCTTTATCTGGAACGACATCGGCTATGGAACGCCAAAAGGGTCAAATTTCGCCACTAACCAAACGGCGTTTAAGACGAAAAGACGCCGCAAAGTACGGCGTTCTGTCCATATATATACACCATTGTAGGGCTACTAAGCGGGCTTCACACAGTTGAGGTTAAAACGCGCATTAAAGCCTTATACCAGCTACCATTTCCGTAATAAAGTGCCGCCTGTTATTCAATCAGTTGTCAGCTACCGGGCAGTCTTCCAAAATTTAAAAGACATACATCAACAGACTAACACAAAAGAAACGAGCCCGAAGAGAAAAGAATACGATCGGACCTCGGAGTCGAACCGCTGTCAGAGCAAAACGAAACAACAAGTCGTTCACGCAGTCCACTTCCCCACAGAAGAATTCACAAAGATGTAGGCTATTTCACTAACACAAACGTAAACAGAGATAGGGTAGCCTACACATACGATAAAGGGAAAAGGGGATACACGTGCCCAATGAAGAAATAAACATATGATACTATAAGAGTCCAAACAATGACATAAGAAAAACAGGACCCATAAAGGCGGATCGCTATTTAGATCGACACTCTACAACATAGGCCTTTCCACCTACTTAGATGGGCTGAACTGTGAAGAAAAGGGAGGGGCTGATTATAATATTATACAAAACGCCACTTTTTACGCCGTCTTTGTCAGACGGAAGCGCCGTAAATTACGGCGTAATATGGACAGAATGCCGTAAATTACGGCGTAATATGGACAGAACGTCGTACTTTGCGGCGTCTTTTCGTCTTAAACGCCGTTTGGTTAGTGGCGAAATTTGACCCTTTTGGCGTTCCATAATCGGCGGCTGATTTCTCGCCGTGAGGCTTCAGTCTCCACAGGGTTAATAAAGCAGACACTGAAGAGAAGTGTAAAAAAAATATCCATATTTAACAAGTAAAATATCTAGCTTCCGTCAGACCGCCTTCCGTATTCAACGTTCGAAGAAAGTGTGAACTGGCGTCGCATCAGTTGTGAGTTGAACAGTGAAGGTGTAGGACGTAACGTAAGCTTTATGAACAGTTTTACACTTTCTTCGGAAGTTGATTACGGAAGGCGGTCTGGCGAATGCGAGATATTTTACTTCATAACTTGTCAAATATGGATCATTTTTACACAAACGCATCGCTTCTCTTCAGAAGGGCTTTATTAACCCCCCACTCTATTAACTCTTTATATATCTGAAAATGAAAGGGTTAAATGAGCTACAACTGTATTATGATCTGAATGTTCTACTTGTGTCACTGTTAATGTGTTAATTTAA
The DNA here is from genome assembly GCA_038088235.1 of Zacco platypus. Lineage (NCBI taxonomy): Eukaryota > Metazoa > Chordata > Actinopteri > Cypriniformes > Xenocyprididae > Zacco > Zacco platypus. The sequence continues at coordinate 1,093,547 of CM076071.1, forward strand.
TTTCTTTCTTGCCATCTTTTTTACAAATTAGTGAAATAGTTACTTTCCCCCCTCTTCAGCCATGAATCTGCCCCTTTTGTCTTTTAAATATAAAAATAATCTAAAATGGAACATAGCTGAACGGCTTTGTTTCTCTGCTTCTGACAGGTTTACTTCAGTCTGTCGAATTATCGGGATTTCTGCTAAATTGAATACTCTCTCAATTTATGTTTTGAGTATTCACATTTAATGCGATGTTTTCATATTCATGTTTTCATAATCGTTGGAAGCTAAAATCAAAACCGGAACTGTCGCATCCCCAGTGACTGAATCATCAAAGAGAGCAGGACGCCCTCTGGTGGTCAGGAGACTCTTGTGAGGATCTGTTCTGAGCTGCGTAAATAATTAACTGCTTTTGTTTCCTATAATGGATGGAAAATCTTCTCCTCATCCATCGCTCTTTTTGTTTTGTGTCTCATAAAATATCCCGTTACTATGGAAGCCCGTTCCCGCCACTGTTGAGAAAAAAAAATATTCCGTAAGTCATAATAATGAGAAACTTTCTCATAATAATGACTTAGTATCTCATAATAATGACTTAACATCTCATAATAATGACTTAACATCTCATAATAATGACTTAACATCTCATAATAATGACTTAGCATCTTTAACTTAATAAAAAATAAAAAAGTTTTTTTATTAAGTTAAAGATACTAAGTCATTATTATGAGATACTAAGTCATTATTATGAGAAAAGTTTCTAAAAAAATTTTTTTTTTTGATTAAGTTAAAGATGCTAAGTCATTATTATGTGATACTAAGTCATTATGATGAGATGTTAAGTCATTATTATGTGATACTAAGTCATTATGAGATGTTAAGTCATTATTATGAGATGTTAAGTCATTATTATAAGATGTTAAGTCATTATTATGTGATTCTAAGTCATTATTATGAGATGTTAAGTCATTATTATGAGATGTTAAGTCATTATTATGAGATGTTAAGTCATTATTATGTGATACTAAGTCATTATTATGAGATGTTAAGTCATTATTATGAGATGTTAAGTCATTATTATGAGATGTTAAGTCATTATTATGAGATACTAAGTCATTATTATGAGATGTTAAGTCATTATTATGAGATACTAAGTCATTATTATGAGATGTTAAGTCATTATTATGTGATACTAAGTCATTATTATGAGATGTTAAGTCATTATTATGTGATACTAAGTCATTATTATGAGATGTTAAGTCATTATTATGAGATGTTATGTCATTATTATGAGATGTTAAGTCATTATTATGTGATACTAAGTCATTATTATGAGATGTTAAGTCATTATTATGAGATACTAAGTCATTATTATGAGAAAGTTTCTCATTATTATGACTTACAGAATTTTTTTTTTTCTCAACAGTGGCGGGAACGGGCTTCCATACGTTACTGTGTCGGTCTGGAAACAGTTCAGTGAGTGAACTGTCCGAATGACTAAGTGAATCAAGAACAATTTTTTGTAAACCCGTTCGATTAGTAACCAATGAAGATTTCCTGTTAGTTTCGAACTATTTACATGATGAGATCAGTCGAAATAAGCTTCAGCCGCTCTAAACATCCTTTACAGCCGTATGTGGAGACAAACAGAGAGAAGCAGACCTTCCCTCTTATTATCAGTCCTCCTTACACCTGTGAATATGAAGTTTATGATTAATTCATATATGTGATTATAGTCATATGTTAATGTGTTCTGTTTATGAGGACAGCGAATGTTTCAGTTATTACCCTTCTGAAAGTGTAACCAGAACACTTAAATGAGTTTAATCTGACTGATATGATAGAACTGCGTATGTACACTTAATATAACTACACATATAAAGTTATAAACTCACGTTATGGGCTTTTTTATGCCCTTTCCACACTCACTTCCCTCCATGTTGCATGAGTGTCCTTGACTGGCTAAAACCTTGCAGCGGGTTGAACTGAAATGTCCTGAGAGTTTGAAGATATTTTGAAGGATGTCTGTTACCAGTTTCTGGTCCCCATTGACTTCCATAGCAACCACATTCTTCAAAATGTCTTCTTTTTTGTTCAACAGAAGACAGTCAGTCATGCAGGTTTAGGGCGAGTAAATGACTGAATTTTCATTTTTGGGTGAACTGTCCCTTTAACCTCACACACAACACAGTCACTTCACACAAACAAGCAGCTCTGTATCAGATGTGTGCTGCTGTGGTAAATGTATTCGTCACACAGACAGCGCATCATTTGTGTGTATTAATGCTCGAGCTGATTTAATAAACACTGCCAGCCAGAGGGACAATAAACAGGAAGGTTTTGTCCAAGCTCACAACAGGTTTTGCAAGGGAACGATAACATCTTTGCGTGCGAACGCAAACATCTTTGCGAGGGAGCGCAAAGTTTTGCGTGGGAACGCAAAAGATTTCTTTAAAAGAAAATCCTCCCATCCCATTTTTTTTCCACCACCACGTCCCTTTAGGTGACTGCTTGAACAATTCACTGGCCAACCAATATCTAACCTGAATCTATCTATCTATCTGAAGAATAAAGGATTTAACTCGTGCACTGATGTTGTACTGTCTTCCTTACTGTGTTTATTGTCCTTATAGACTTCACAACAACGTAAGAGCTAAAACAGATGAATAAACAATATCGGAAATTGTATTAAATTCACATCCATAAAAATAATACAAAAACAATCAACCTTACAGCAACAGAATTATTAAATTAATACTAACATTCATACTAAACAATATAAAATTACTTGTAAATAAAACAAACATATAAAACAGGTGTAGAGACACCATACGGTATATATATATATATATATATATATACGTATATGTAAAGCACATAAATGTTTGTGACTACCTTGTTCTCCTTTCCAACCAGGTGCCAAACAACAAAGTCAAAACAAAACAAAACACTGCAAAATAAATCAACAAACAGTGACTAAATTCACTAGAAAGTGTCCTTAATCCGTCTCCGTCTTCTGTGTAGTGAGAGGGCTCTTGACATTTCCATCAAGCCGCCTTTCAAAATAAAAGTCTCTATTGAAACACGCCTTCCTTCAGGTTAAAAGTAAGAGTTAAATTTAATTATTGAATTTGTATGTGAATTATTCAGTAAATAATTCAGAAATAAATTATATCAATTCAAAATATTTTCTCTGACAGGTCAGTCTGCTTTGAAAGAATAACCAGTAGAGGGCAGTAAAGAGCAGTCAGACTGTTCCTCTGGGAGGCTCCATATTTACTAAACTATGACATCACTCAAACTCACCTGTGAATACTTTCATTTTCAACTTTACCTAAATCTCACTGAACGGAGTATCAAAGTTTCGACATCAGAACAAAAGACACAATCAGAACTTTTACCATGTAAGTTTTCATGTTTTTAAATATATATATATCCAGCGTGTGTTTTTGTGTTATTATAGTTTTGTTTGTTTGTGGAAAACTAAACCTGCTCATGATGATGAGGAAGTGAATCAACAGCGTTTTTGTATGTTTCCAGTGTATGATTATGACGATTATTTTATGTTATTTATGGGTTTATTAATAGCCTATAATTATCAGATTGTTCTATGTTGATCAGTCAGATGAGAGGATTGTTTAGAAGCAGGAACCTTTGGGACTTTGAGTTTGACGGATCATTTAGAGTCTGAGGATTACACTGGAATCATTTATAAAACCAAAGACTCACATTGTAGTTTGATGTTTCTTACATGGACTTTTTTTTATCAGGTGCAAGATTCATATGTTAAACCTGTAAATAAAAATAAAAAAGTGAAAGTGTAGAGTCGGTTGTGTGTTTCCACTCAGTGAAGCAGTTTCTCCCGTGTGTAAATGTTTTTGAGATGTTTATCTGACACATAATCCAGTTCTTCTGGTTCTTCATCAGGTCCAGATGGTTGAATCTTCTGCTGCTGCTGCTTTGCGTCGTCTGTCATGAAGGTCATTAATTTTTCTGAATTTATGCAAATATCTCACCGTATTTCATCATCATCATCATCATCACACACACACACACACAGAAAAGTAAGCGAATAAAAACAACATTTCAGTTAATCGCAGGGTCTGGAGTGGATGAGATAAATGTTTAATGTGTTGATTTTAATAAAGACATGAAACTCTCATTTCACTGTAAAACACGATGAACGAGCGCCACTCTTTTACTTTCGCTTTCAACAAGATTATCTGATCTCTTCAGAGGAACCCAATAGACTAAAGATAAACATAAGCTTTACTTGACGCGCTCGGTGTTGTAGTGTTATTTGAAACTCTGAGTAATTGTTCTCTAAACTAACAGGAATCAGCGGTGAGAAGAAGGTACACACGTGACGATGTTTATTTTTAGTTCTGTAGTCACCAAAACACTACAGAAGAATAGTGTAAAACCCAGTAAACCTTGAGATTATAACGCGTGACATTAGGACAAAATATATGGATATGAGAACATTTAACTAAATTATTCTAATTTCACTAAACATTTTCATTTAGTTCTGTAAAAGTTTTTTTTTTTTATTAAACATAGACCTATATTTTCATTAAAAGGCTTATTTCTGCTATATTTGCCCTTTAAACAACTAAACTGGGAGCTGCAGTTTTTCTACATGAAAACACAATAACATGTACATTTATTAACTGACATGGAGGAAAAAATAATCTGTCTCCAACTTAAAAAGTCCATTCATCACTGGTGTGCAGTGAATCTTGGGATAGTCTGGATCATGAAGGTTCATCTACTGTACTGCACCTCAACAGAGGACACATTATATACACTTCAAGCTTCATCTGAAGGAGCTTTTGAATTGCGACAGTCTTCATCACACCTGAAGTCACATGCAACACAAACGTCTTCAAATCTGCCCTCATTATATTTATTGACCTCATTTATATTTAGGGGTCAAGAACTGAAGGTGCTCTACTGTAATCGTTCTGTTATATATAATCTTCTTCTTCTTCTTCTTCTGCTCTTGAGTCTGAGGCAGCTCATAAACAGCTTGTGGGAAAGTTATGAAATTTGGCACACAGTTCGAGGACAGTCTGAACTGTCATCAATGTGGAGTCTATTAGTCACATTGAACTGAAAGGGCTATAAGCAAAATTTGTTCCCAAACTTTGTCCTCATACTCCTTGGCTTGAGATGATTCAAGATGATTGTCATTTCCATCATGAACATTTTTCAGCCATTTTGAATTTTCTGAAAAAAAAAAAGACTCAAAAACTGTTTCTAACTTCTCCAAGGCCGTTTCATGAAAATTAAAGCAGATCATCATCAGACTATGATGACGAAATGTTATTCTCCCACTTGGATGTGTGATGAATTCTCTTGTGCTAAAGAAAATCTAGTTGACTAAAATATCTGTATTGAATATTGTATGATTACAGAGAATAGGCAGAAACACCACAGGTATTTTTCAGCACTTTGTATTGAATAAATATTTCCTGTCTATATTTGCAGGAACTGATGCTAAACCTGTGTCAGGAAAAAAGGGAGGAAACGTCACCTTAACATGTGAACTTGAGGACCAGAAGATTTTGCATTTTGATTTAAGCAATGAGAGAGAAAACATTGATGTTTGTCAGACTGAAGAATGTCGTGACAGAGTGTTTCAAGAAAGATCATGTGGTGTCATCATCAAAGATCTGATCTTCAGTGACGCTGGGAAATACATTTTACACGTTTATTACAATAATGATCAGAAAGAGGTGGAGCGACAAATCAGGACGTATCATCTTCATATTCGTGGTAAAGCTGTTTTGTTTTTAAATGATTACATTTGGTCCCTCAATCCTAAATATTTGTTTATGGCTTTGAATGTCTTTCTGTTTCTCCTCAGATGAGATTTCTGTGAAAACAGGAGAGCAGCTGAAGTTGGATATTCTGCGGTCAAATGCTGATAAAGTGGAGAAGAACTCCAGTGGAGAGTGGACAGAGGTGTGGAATAAAGGCAGAGGGTTTCAGAGTGATCGACTGACCAGGAGTGAAGAAAACCTGATCATTAAAGCGTTCACATCCACTGACTCTGGAACATACAGAGTTCTGGACTCTGATAATGAAACCTTGATCACAGTCACAATCACAGGTGAGAGAAGATCAGTGTAGAGCTGCACGATGAGTTTCAATCATGATTTCTGCTTCTCTCTATTAATGTGATATTGAGCCACAGGTTATTGATGTTGAAAATGTTTTTATTTTAAAGTCAACGTGTCCGTTATATTTATTCAGAGAGTAAAACTTCAAACCTCGTGATGAACTGTAACTCATCCAAACACGGATCGTGACTGTTTGCTGAATAAATGCACTCACACAACCTCTGTGCCACAAAACATTAACATGATGTGGAATTATTGGAACTAATATTAGGAATATCACTGTTGAAGCTTTTGATGAACATAATTAGTGATTAACTGGAACACAAGAAGAAATCAGATCAACTTACAATGACAACGAATATACAGGCAAACAGAAACAGAATTTACTCGTTTCATTCTTCTAATTCATTCCCTCGTTTTAGTTCAATCAAAACAAGAGAATGAATGAATAAATCATGGGAATGAATTCTTAATTCATGGCCACAATTTAATTTTAATTTGTGACCATGATAAATATATTTTTGTGTGAGGCTTCATATGCAATAACATATTCATATGAAATTTCTGACCTGAGAACAATCGTGATTAATAACTGTGATTAAACTAAATGATCATTATTAGTTTAACCATTATTGTTCAGTCCTAGTTCATTGGATGTCTGTAATTATTATTTTAAAGCATTTAAACAGGTGAGATTTCATCATGATTTGAACATCAGATTGATGCTAAACTGAATTTTCAATATCATCTACAGTATCAAGTACAGAATCAAAGGGAAAACTGATCGACATAAATGATGACAAACCTGACGACTCTGAACGCAGTAAGTAAAACAGGAGGCATTGAGAGATTTACAAAATCATTGAACGAGATTAAAAATGAAAATAAATTTAAAATAACATTTTCTCACTTTCTTTCTTCCACCTGTAGAAAACTGGATTTGGCCAGTGGTTGCAGTGGTTGCAGTGGTTGCAGTGGCTCTGATTATATTTGCTGTCTGGAAATCCCGTCGTCAACGCAAGAACTCAAGAACTCAAGAACACGATTCCTACCAAGTGATCTCATTGCCAGAAACTGTACCAGAGCCCCAAAAATCTAACGGGTCACTTGTAGTCAGTCTGTAGAGAGTTCCTCAGGTGCAGCGGCTCAAATATATCAACTGTAATGTGAAATATCACTACAATTTAAATGAATATTTTTCTATTTCAATATATAACCTGTGATACTTTTTCAGGATTCTTTGATGAAGATAGAGTTAAAAAATGAACAGCATTTATTTAAAATAGAAATCTTTTGTAACACACTACTGTTCAAAAGTTCAGTCATTTTCTTTCTTTTTTGAAAGAGATTTTTATTCAGAGATTTTAATTAAAGAATTTCTTTTATGACCACAGCAACGTGAATGTTGGTCTCAACCATCTATCCAGTCTAGGCTGAGCATAATTGGGTCTCTATTATGTTTTAGTTCCCCAGTCCTGTCCTTAGTCCCATGTTCCTTGTTTTGAGTTTAGTCCTGTCACCTGTCATGTGTTCCTTTGTTTTGTTCTCGTCAGTCGTCACGTGTTCCTTGTCCTGTCATTTGTAACACGTATTCTCACATGTTGTTTTGATTTCCGTCTGTCATCTGTCACCCTCATTGATTCATTTGTGTCAGCTGTGTCTCGTCTGTGATCATGTCTGTCACCTGTGCCCCGCTCATCATCCTCGTGTGTTCCTGTGTATATATTCCATCTGTGTCAGTCCAGTCATTGTTGGATGTTAAAGTTGCGTACTCTGTGTTTCCATTGTCTCCTGTGCTTAACCTGAATGTTTATTAAAGTGTTAAAGTTACTCTTCCGTCTCCTCATCCTTGGTCCTGACAACCGAGCGTTACAAGAGTATTTACAATATTAAACAGCCTCTCAGTGAAGCTGCATCTCAGATTCAGACAATCAGACATGAAATCATGAGGAATATTAGTCCTCTATATTACTTGTCTTGTTATTTCAACATATTATCTTATTTCGACATAGTAACTCATTACAAACACACTAACTCGTTATTATTCATTCATTCATTCATTCATCTTCCACCACTTATCCGGGGCCGGGTCCCTCTCCCCAGACACTTCCTCCAGCTCTTCCGGGGGGACACCGAGGCGTTCCCAGGCCAGCCGAGAGACATAGTCTCTCCAGCGTGTCCTAGGTCTTCCCCGGGGCCTTCTCCCGGTGGGACATGCCCAGAACACCTCCCTAGGGAGGCGTCCAGGAGGCATCCGAAACAGATGCCCGAGCCACCTCAGCTGACTCCTCTCGATGTGAAGGAGCAACGGATCTACTTTGAGCTCCTCCCGAGTGACCGAGCTCCTCACCCTATCTCTAAGGAAGCGCCCTGCCACCCTGCGGAGAAAGCTCATTTCGGCCTCCTGTATCCGGGATCTCATTCTTTCGGTCATGACCCAAAGCTCATGACCATAGGTGAGAATAGGAACGTAGATTGACCGGTAAATCGAGAGCTTCGCCTTGCAGCTCAGCTCCTTCTTCACCACGACAGACCGGTACATCGACCGCATTACTGCAGAAGCTGCACCGATCCGTCTGTCAACCTCACGCTCCTTCCTTCCCTCACTCGTGAACAAAACCCCAAGATACTTGAACTCCTCCACTTGAGGCAGGAACTCTCCACCAACCTGAAGAGGACAAGCCACCCTTTTCCGACTGAGAACCATGGTCTCAGACTTAGAGGTGCTGATCCTCATCCCAGCCGCCTCACACTCGGCTGCAAACCGTCCCAATGCACACTGGAGGTCCTGGCCCGATGGAGCCAACAGGACCACATCATCCGCAAAAAGCAGGGATGAGATCCTGTGGTCCCCAAACCAGACTCCCTCCGGCCCCTGACTGCGCCTAGAAATCCTGTCCATAAAGATTATGAACATGAACATAATTTTTCATCAAAAATCAACTATTTTTCTTAATAACATTTTATTTGACTTTCAACTTTGGCATTCAGGACACTCTCAGTAAGAGCTGCAGTCCTTCTTCTGCAGGAATTCAGCCTACGACTGAGAGAAAAATAAATACAACTAAATTATATAGGCCTAAATGTGAACATTCAGAGTGGAAAAAACATTCCTAATGTTCTTTTAACAATATCAAACTCTTCTGATATTGTATATGAATAGTATTTATTAACGGAGTACAAATTATATGTAAATTTGTATTTTTAAATGTTATTCATTCTGTCATTTATGCTGTTATGTTAGTATACCGTCACGCAATGAAATGTCCTTAAAACGAGCAGAAGTAAAATAGTTAATTACGGTAGGACAAATCAACCCTTCACATTAACAAACACAGACACAGATCAATGTAACAGTGGCTCTCAATTCCAGTCCTCGCCGCGACCCACTTCACTTCAAAAAGTATTTGGGGCCATTCACGTCGCGTCTAAACACGCCACTTTCTTCTTTCCAAAGCGTTTGCGCTCCCGTCTGTCATTGCTATGCAACCATAAACTGCACTCAGGATCAGCAAATTGGTCATGTATTAATTTAGGTGTTTAATTATTCTGTGTATCCCATACTTTCAATTATCTGTTCATTAGGGTGCTGCATCGCACGGAGAAACTCACATTGGCCGATCATGTTCTCACAGACACAAATTCGTCAATTCTGATTCTTAGTCAGAGTTTACTAAAGTGTTCGAGTCAGACGGCTCCATGCTTGTTCATTCAAACAGTTTTCTTAGTCCCGATACTGCGACTTGCAAAGTGAGACAGAAATCAAAAGGTCCCACAAGATTAGGGTGACCACCGGTCCCACATTTTGCGGGACAATCCTGAAATTGGGAGCTTTGTCCCGCAAAATGCAAGTAGTGGCATTTCAGTTATGTCTGTATGATTATTATATTTTCATCCCTGAAATTATAATACCACAGAAAAAAATATAATAAAATCTGAGACTGGGATTTAAAAAGTTATTTGTGCAGCCGTCATGTAGGGGTGTGAATGCTGACAAAAATATTATATCTCGATATTTTTCTGATAACGATAATCAGATGTCACTTTGCATCATTCAAAAATGTTTTATTTGGCAATGTAATTGGTGACGGCGTTTGATATATCTTTCCATCTGTCCTAAGGAACTTATGCGCCGTGTTCAGCTGACTCCTGAAGCTTTTCATCATCCTCATAATCGGGCTGCACGATTTATCGTGTTTAAATTTGACAAAGGCTGTGATTATTTAATGCGCAGCTTGTCGGAGCTGTACGGCTCTGTGATCAGCAGAAAATGCTTCATCTGAAGCTCTTGCGCAGAAACTCAAAACATGCCCTGCAGAAGAAGATAACACGCGTCATATCGCTGTAGCTGAATCAACAGAAGATTGAAACACTTTGATTGATCAAACATGACTAATAAACACACGACTGCCTTATTCTGTCTAAGAATCACATCATCTCACAGAAGCTCAACTGTCAATATGAAGTGAGTTTGGAGTAAAAACATGTTATTAAATGTTGTCTTTTGTTGGACAAGATGTTAATAAATGCTTCTCATGTCTGGAAAGATGTTTGACGCGCGACATTATAAGTGACTCAAACTCGCAGCGCTTTCATTTGGATCAGCATTTGGAGCCGTACTTCACTGACAAACTTCTTCACTCATTTCAACTTCGGTCAAACACACTCTGAACACACACAGCAATAGCACTCAGTATATTCTCAGGTACATTATGCAGTGAATTCGTGAACACTTCACGCAGCGATTTGATTGGTTTCTTAAAATGAGTTTAATACTCGATAATATGATTTGGCATATCACTAAAAAATCAATTACGATATTATCACACACGATATATAACCAACAACCCTACTAGCTGTGAAATTAACCAACCAATGCAATATCGTAGAGAGGTTTTCCCACTCATGACAACTGAGTGGACAGTGCAAAGGAATAAGTGCGGCCTCATCATAGTCGGTAAACACAGCTAAACTAGCAAGGATTTCATCTCACATACTGGATAAGAACCTCAAAGCTGCCCAAAATGATGATTTAAAGCATGTAATCATCCATCCTGATGGCAAATATTTCGGGCTGCAACAACAAATCGATAAAAAAACAGAATTCTCATAAGTGTTCAGTGTTTCTCATAATAACAAGTGACTGATGAGAAACTGAGTTGCATAGATGTGTGAGGAGAGTTTGTCTTACTTCTTTGAGCTCTTTTCTCCAGGTTAGTGAGTTTTATTGTTTTATTGCAGGGTGTTTAATCTCAGCTTTTGTCTTAGCAGGAAAATCAAGTCTTACTGTTCACCCAAAAATGAAAAGTCTGTCATTAATTCTGATTTAAATTCAGCACCAGGAAGACAATGAGGGTTCCTTCTACTTCAAGTTTATTCATTTAGTGGTTTAAAGAAAACCCTTTACATTCAAAATTGACTTATCAATTTAATTGAAAGTTCACAAATCAAACAGAAAAATAGGAAGTAGCAAAACAAAATTTAGACAAATAAAATGAGCTGGTGACACAAACTAAACCTCACAGCTCTACTCAAGAGTGCAAAACGAAGGAAAATCAAAAATATGAGTAATGTAACACGACATCAAAATGTTACCATACAATACGACAGTGGGAATACTGTACAAAGAGAACAAAACAATAAGTACATTTTTATATTACCCACTTACACATCATTTGAGGGAAACGACAGAAAATGACACTCACATCACGGTGAGCTCCTATATAAACACTGAAACCCAGCGTTACACAATGAGAACAAATCAAACTAAAATCACAAAACATCTACAAAAGAAAGTGTAACAGCTCGTGAAACTAAATGAACAGGCATACCATGACTAAAGTGCCCTTGGGCAAGGCACCTAACCCCTAATTGCTCCCCGGGCGCTGGAGCAATAGCTGCCCACTGCTCCGGGTGTGTGTTCACTGTGTGTGTGTGTGTGTGTGTGTGTGTGCACTTGTTCACTACTCACTCACTGCTGTGTGTGTGTGTGTGTGTGTGTGTGTGTGTGTGTGTGTGTGTGTGTGTGTGTGTGTGTGTGTTAAATGTGATGGGAAAAGGGAAAAGAACAAACTCGGCAAAAGGTGGACTCGAACCCTAGTCAATCGAGTCTCTAACCTGCACTAACTACTGTGTGCACCAAGAGGAATGAAGAAGTGATGTTGTAGTTTCAGGTCAGTCGTGTGAAACATTCCTTCCTTCAGGTTAAAAGTAAGAGTGTTACATTTTATTATTGAATTTGTATGTGAATTATTCAATAAATAATTCAGAAAAAAATCATATCAAATCAAAATATTTTCTCTGACAGGTGAATCTGCTTTGAAAGAATAACCAGTAGAGGGCAGTAAAGAGCAGTCAGACTCCTCCTCATTTACATAGTCAAATCACTCAAACTCACCTGTGAATACTTTCATTTTCAACTTTGCCTAATTCTCACTGAACGGAGTATCAAAGTTTCGACACCAGATCATAAGACTCATTCAGAACTTTTACCATGTAAGTTTTCATGTTTTTAAATATATATATATCCAGCGTGTGTTTTTGTGTTATTATAGTTTTGTTTGTTTGTGGAAAACTAAACCTGCTCGTGATGATGAGGAAGTGAATCAACAACGTGTTTGTAATGAATGTTTCCAGTGGTATGATTATGATTGTTGATTATTATTATTTTTTATTTTTATTTCTGGATTATTAAAAGGTAGGCGTCTGCCTTGGGCCCCCGTAAACCAAGGGCCCCTTAAAATGCATTAAAAAAAAAAAAAAAAAAAAAAAAAAAATATATATATATATATATATATATATGTGCATCCGTGTTGAAACGTTCTTTTTGTAGAAAATGCAGGGACATATATGATTTCCACAGAATCCATTCATAAAAAAGGGGATTCACTGTGTAACGGCGCAGGCACTCGGTTTACTGCTGAAGCGCGCGCGACGCTCGCGTGCTCATCTGATCAATTCAGAGATACACAAGGATTCATTTTTAAATGGTATATAAATATTAACATATTAACCGTTTAATATTAACTTACACTAGCCCATTTCGCGATTTGATTGAAGTGTACCGACTTGCATTTGATGCATTCATCCAAAATTTGAAGAAATTCGGTGACATTCCCCCGTTAAACAGTAAATTCCGTTTTTATGAATGGATTCCGCTTGTGTTTTTTGCATCGTGGAGATCATAGAGCTCTACACTTCGTGACCATTTTACCGTTTCGAGAAACTATCATCACACCACACACACAGAAAAAAAGCCTATTAAAGTTTTTTTTATTTACATTGGAATAAAAGAAATGTTTTATGCCTTCATTTGGTTACCAGTAAAATTATAATACATAAAACAAATAATAAACCTTTGCACAGGCACACTTCATTTTTGGTTGAAATAATTCTTTAGCATGTAAATGAACAATTTCCTTCAGTTTAATTTAAATTTGTAATTAAAAAAAATATATTTTAAAGTTTAGAATTAGACAGTCGTGCGCTGAGTAAACAACTGTGCAGTGAAAATTACCACAAAGTCCCACATAATGTCCAACCTGCTCTGATACTGTTATAACCCGTTTACATGTGAACAAGGATCTACAGTATGAAGAAAGACATTATAACATGTACATGAAAAATCTAAAAAAACAACAAACAAACAAACAACAACAACAAAACCCGGACACGGCCGTGCAGCAGCAAACATCACAACAGTGAAAGTTTAAGTGTGTGAGGTTAGATCCCATTCCTGTCTTTTCCTGGAGCCACAAATCACTAAATCCACCCCTGATAATTATCAGATTGTTCTATGTTGATCAGTCAGATGAGAGGATTGTTTGGAAGCAGGAACTTTTGGGACTTTGAGTTTGACGGATCATTTAGAGTCTGAGGATTACACTGGAATCATTTATAAAACCAAAGACTCACATTGTAGTTTGATGTTTCTTACATGGACATTTTTATCATGCTGAAGATTCACATGTTAAATCTGTGTAAATAAAAATAAAAAAGTGAAAGTTTAGAGTTGGCTGTGTTGTATTTTTCCACTCAGGAAAGCGTTTCTCCCGTGTGTAAATGTGTTTGAGATGTGTATCTGACACATAATCCAGTTCTTCTGGTTCCTCATCAGGTTCAGATGGTTGAATCTGCTGCTGCTGCTGCTTTGCTTCATCGATCATGAAGGTCAGTGTCATTTTTCGGAAACTATGCAAATATCTCTCCATATTTCATTATCATCATCATCACACACACACACATGTCAGGTTTACTATTCTTGTGGGGACTCTCCATAGGCGTAATGGTTTTTATACTGTACAAACTGTACATTCTGTCCCCCCCCCCAAACTTAACCCTCACAGAAAATGTTCTGCATTTTTACATTTTCAACAAAACTCATTCTGTATGATTTAAAAGCTTGTTTATCCACATTTCAAGGCTTCATCTGAAGGAGCTTTTGAATTGCGACAGTCTTCATCACACCTGAAGTCACATGCAACACAAATGTCTTCAAATCTGCCCTCATTATATTTATTGACCTCATTTATATTTAGGGGTGAAGAACTGAAGGTGCTCTACTGTAATCGTTCTGTTGTACATAATCTTCTTCTTCTTCTTCTTCTGCTCTTGAGTCTGAGGCAGCTCATAAACAGCTTATGGGAAAGTTATGAAATTTGGAATTTAGAGGACAGTCTGAACTGTCTTCAATGTGGAGTCTATTAGTCACATTGAACTGAAAGGGTTAGGGTTAGGCAAAATTCGGTGCAGCATGCCGAGTCGAACACTACACATTTCTCCCACTTGTTGAATCCACTTGGATGTGTGATGAATTCTCTTGTGCAAAAGAAAATCTAGTTGACTAAAATATCTGTATTGAATATTGTATGATTGCAGTGAATAGGCAGAAACACCACAGGTATTTTTCAGCACTTTGTATTGAATAAATATTTCCCGTCTATATTTGCAGGAACGGACACTAAATCTGTGTCAGGAAAAAAGGGAGGCAACGTCACCTTAACATGTGAATTTGAGAACCAGAAAATTTCGCAAAGAGATTTTAGCAATGAGACAAAAAACATTGATGTTTGTCAGACTGAAGAATGTCGTGGTCGAGTGTTTCAAGAAGGATCATGTGACGTCATCATCAAAGATCTGACCTTCAGTGACGCTGGGAAATACTTTTTACACGTTTATTACACTAATGATCAGAAAGAGGTGAAGCAACAAATCAGGACGTATCATCTTCATATTCAGGGTAAAGCTGTTTTTTTGTTTTATTTTGTTTTTAAATGATTACATTTGGTCCCTCAATCTTAAATATGTGTTTTTGGCTTTGACTAATTGACTTCATTATAATAATGATGAATGTCTCTGTTTCTCCTCAGATGAGATTTCTGTGAAAACAGGAGAGAATGTAAAGTTGGATGTTCTGTGGTCAAATGCTGATAAAGTGGAGAAGGACTCCAATGGACAGTGGACAGAGGTGTGGAATAAAAGTGTTCAGAGTGATCGAGTGACCAGGACCAAAGAAAACCTGATCATTAATAATTTCACATCCTCTGACGCTGGAACATACAGAGTTCTGGACTCTGAAGGAGAAACCTTGATCACAGTCACAATCACAGGTGAGAGAAGATCAGTGTAGAGCTGCACGATGAGTTTCAATCATGATTTCTGCTTCTCTCTATTAATTAAACAGTCGTCAGTGATATTGAGCCACAGGTTATTGATGTTGAAAAGGTTTTTTTTTATTTTAAAGTCAACGTGTCTGTTATATTTATTCAGAGAGTAAAACTTCAAACCTCGTGATGAACTGTAACTCATCCAAACACGGATCGTGACTGTTTGCTGAATAAATGCACTCACACCACCTCTGTGCCACAAAACATTAACATGATGTGGAATTATTGGAACTAATATTAGGAATATCACTGTTAAAGCTTTTGATGAACATAATTAGTGATTAACTGGAACACAAGAAGAAATCAGATCAACTTACATCAGTGGTTCTCAGCCCGCGGTTCATCACCAAGGCAAATGCAGCCCACGATACACCGACCACATTATTTATATTTATATAAATATATATTTATTGTCTGTCCAGTCCTTGTTCGTCATTAACGTTGCTTGTATGTTCCTGATTCTGCATTAAACTGTGTTATATTCAGTCTTCTCTCTCCGTTCGCTGATTCCGGTACACACACCCGTGACACTCATTATATTCTTCTAATTCATTCCCTTGTTTCACTAAATCGTTGGCACATTGTACTGATTCATTTCTTTGTTTTAGTTCAATCAAAACAAGAGAATGAATGAATAAATCATGGGAATGAATTCTTAATTCATGGCCACAATTTAATTTAAATTTGTGACCATGATAAATATATATTTGTTTGAGGCTTCAAATGCAGTAACTCTCATTAAAATAAGACATTTCTGACCTGAGAACAATCGTGATTAATAATGGTGATTAAACTAAATGATCTTTATTATTAGTTTAACCATTATTGTTCAGTCCTAGTTCATTGGATGTCTGTAATTATTATTTTAAAGCAGGTGAGATTTCATCATGATTTGAACATCAGATTGATGCTAAACTGAATTTTCAATATCATCTACAGACTCAAGTACAGGATCAAAAGAAAAACAGGACGACATAAATGATGACAAACCTGTCGACACTGGACACAGTAAGTAAAACAGGAGGCATTGAGAGATTTACAAAATCATTGAACGAGATTAAAAATGAAATATAAAAAAATAAAATTTATATTTTCTCACTTTCTTTCTTCCACCTGTAGAACACTGGATTTTGCCAGTGGTTGCAGTGGTTGCAGTGGCTCTGATTATATTTGCTGTCTGGAAATGCCGTCGTCAACACAAGTACTCAAGAACTCAAGAACACAAGAACTCAAGAAACAAGAACTCAAGAACTCAAGAAACAAGAACTCAAGAACAGGTTTTCAATGAAGAGATGCTGTTGCAAGGAATTGAACCGGAGCCCCAAAATCTAACAGTGGTCACTTGTAATCAGGACTGTGTAGAGAGTTCCTCAGGTGCAGCAGCTCAAATATATCAACTGTAATATTGTAAAATATCACTACAATATAAATGAATGTTTTTCTATTTCAGTATATAACCTGTGATACTTTTTCAGGATTCTTTGATGAATAAAGAGTTAAAAAATGAACAGCATTGATTTAAAATAGAAATCTTTTGTAACACACTACTGTTCAAAAGTTCAGTCATTTTCTTTCTTTTTTGAAAGAGATTTTTATTCAGAGATTTTAATTAAAGAATTTCTTTTATAACCAAAGAATTTCTTTTATAACTATAGCAACGTGAATGGTGGTCTCAACCACAGACATAATATATATATATATATATATAAACTCTATTGTAATGTTTAAATGTTTATTCAATTCTAATATGTATTTATTTTATTATAATCTCACATGGATATGCTTTTTTCCTTTTTATAACATGACGTACTATAATTTCTATAATAAAATACATATGTGATATCTTATTAAATATTTAGCATCAAACAAACTATATAATTCTCAATCTCAGTGAATAAAGATGACTTATTCAATACAAAGATCGAAAAAATGATTACACAACCACCAAATAGGTGGCGATGTGCACTAAACAGATTATGTAAATCACCATTAAACTAAAGAAGAAGAAGGAAGTAGAACGGCACGTTTTTATCTCAGCGTCTGTTTCCATGGTGAATCATGGATTCGTCCCTCGGTTGAGAGTGTCTTGTGTGTTAACTGAACATACTCTGGGTTGACTGAACTTACTCCCTGATGCATCATACCTCGAGTAAGAGATGTTTGGGTTAATCATGGTATATGTGACGGTAAGTTAACCTTGATTTCTCGAATAGAGATTTTGCCTCACTTCCGGCTGTAACTGTATTCCTTCTAGACACAACCCAAGTTGCCCCTACAAATATGGTGGCACCTTTGACATGCAAACCAGCAGCCAATGGGGCGTCTATGTATTTATTATGTCTATGGTCCCAACTATCTATCTGGCTGCTATTCCAGAAAGCAAGGTTAACTTACCGTCACATATACTGCTATAAAAAGGAAAAAAGCAGATCCATGTGTGAGATTACAATAAAATAAATAGATTAGAATTGAATAAACATTTAAACATTATAATAGTGCTTTGGCTTCTTCTGGAACATGCTGTTGCCATGGAACAGGTTGCAGGCATTCAGGAGGTCCGTCAGTCGGTCACCGTTGTCATTGGTGTCTCCTGTGGCGTGCGGCCCGATTCTAGCTGATGTGGCGTGAGGTTGTTTTCCGATGGTGGCGTTGAAGTCTCCGCAGATGATCTTGTAGTAGGCTCTCTCTCGTTTGATGGTGTTCTCCAGTTCTGCATAGAAGTCGTCCTTGTCCTCGTCTGACGCTGCTGATGTTGGTGCATAGGCGTTGATGATGGACATAGTGGTCGACTTGTTGACTTTGATGCGTAGAACTGCGAGACGTGGGCTGATGACATCCTCTGAATCGACTTTAGGCTCGAGACTTCGGTGAACGATGAAACCGACGCCTCCGATGTTCTTCTTGTCGACTTTTGCACCAAGGATGATGAGATCTCCGTCGTCCGTCTTCCTGGTAGTTGTGGCTTTGACTTTCGTTTCTTGAAGGGCCAGCACGTCAAAGCAGATTCTCTTGCTGGCCTCCATGAGCGTTGCAAGATCAGCCTCCGAGCTGACGGTCCTGCAGTTGTATGAGCAGATCCGTAGGCAGTTGTTTTGTCTCTTCGGCCAGTCCATGTTCTGTGCACTCCAAGTCCTGCGACAATTTTCTTCTCCAGGTCCCTTCAGGTTGTAGGTTGCTCCAGTGCACGTAGAGCTCATGCTTCCGTCTGTGCCGCTCCGGACCCTCATTTTTGTGCGTGTCGTAGCTGATGGTTGCGTCTTCCTGGGTAGCTAGCCCTTTAGGTCGACGACCTGGACTGGAATTCGCCGTGGTCGCGTTGCCGTGTCCACGTTGCCGCCCCCTTGCCACGTCGAGGCTTCCAGTAGGTTTTTAAGGACATGGACATGGACCAGTCCAAATGGAATCTCCCACATGGAACTAGACCACATCCTGACCAATCGACGCTGGAGCCTGCTGGACGTTGGAGTGGTGGAGCCATTCCAGACCGGAAGCGACCACAGACTGATCAGAGCCAAAGTTCGACTGCGCCAGAAGCAGAAAAGACAAGACACTCATCGACCAGCATTCATCAGATTCCCGGAATACAACACCGCCCGTTTAGAAGAAGTGGCCGCTGCATTCGACTGGCAGGAACATCCGGACTTGACGGAGGACTACGAACATCTATGCGGCGGAATTCTCCACTGCGCCGCCGAAGCCACATCGAAGACCACGTCAGGAAAAGCACGTCGTCTGGACGAAGCCACCAGGGATCTTCTAAATAGACGAAGCAAAGTCCACACCGATCCGAACTCAACAACCCTGGACAAGGCAATTATCAACAAGGCCTGCCGCTTTGCAGTCAAGGAAGCTCTGAAGAAATTCCGCGACAACAAGCTGAAGACCACGGCTGAAGCCAGAGCCAGCCTGAAGAGATGCCGCATGGACTTGACTGAAACTAGACCGGTCATGACAGTCATGAAGGACGCACTAGGGAAGCAGCAGACAACACGCAAAAAAATTGAGAGCATCGTCGTGGACTACTACACGGAACTATACCGATCTTCCACGCCTGTTGCACGAATACCAACACCAACCCAAGAAGACGTCCCGGACATCATACCATCAGAAGTCCAAAAGGCAGTCAGCCAACTGAAAAGGAAAACAGCCTCTGGACCAGATAACATCTCTGGTGATCTACTTAAGACCGGATCAGCCACCATCCTCCAGAAACTGACGGCCCGATTCAACAGGTACTTGAAAGAAGGAAGAATCCCGGACCAGTGGAAGACTTCGAAGACAGTTCTACTGTTCAAGAAAGGCGACAAAGATGACATCAAGAACTATCGCCCCATCGCTCTGCTCTCCCAACCGTACAAACTGTTCACCAAGATCATCCTGAACAGACTGGAGAAGTTGATGGACGAGTTTCAACCAGTGGAACAAGCGGGCTTCCGAAAAGGATTTTGCTGCATGGACCACATCCACACCGTCACACAAATCATCGAGAAGACGAGGGAGTACAAGACCCCACTCCTCTTCTGCTTCGTCGACTACACCAAGGCGTTCGACAGTGTGGAGCTGAACACAGTATGGAACTCGCTCGCTCGCGCCGGAGTGGACAACAAGTACATCAACCTGTTGGAACAATGCAATTTGGACACGTCCACCAAGATTCGACTGTTCCACAAGGATCTCATTGTTCCAATCTGCAAGGGAGTACGTCAAGGAGACACCATCTCTCCGAAGCTGTTCACATCGGCATTGAACAACGCCATGCTGGAACTGGACTGGAACGACAAAGGAATCTCAATCGACGGCAAGAAAATCAACAATCTCCGCTTTGCCGACGACATCGCCCTGATCAGCAATACCTCACAAGAACTCCAACAGATGGTGGACGAACTGGACGCTGTCGGCAGATCGATCGGACTGACATTGAACCGAAGCAAGACGGAAGTCATGAGAAATCAGTGGGCAGACCGGACACCAATCGCAGCACAAGGAACCATACTACCAGACGTCGATCAATACGTCTACCTCGGACGAGTGATCACGATGGACAACGACCTCAAAATAGAAATCAGTCGGAGAAAGCGAGCTGCATGGGCTGCCATGAAGAACATCAAGGAAGCCGCGCAACTCGTCAGTGACAAGAAGATCAGAGCGCAACTCTTCGATTCCACCGTTCTTCCTGCACTCTGCTACGGAGCTGAAACTTGGGCTGACAACAAAACCTCAACCAAGCTTATCACCACGATGCAGAGAGCACTGGAAAGATCGCTTCTAGGGACAAACCGCCGCGAACAACACGAACGAGGGCTGAGAAGTGCCGATCTTCTGCAAAAATCAGGCATACGAGACGTGGCAGAACATATTAGAACAGTGAAACACCGATGGGCAGGCCACGTCGTTAGAAGAACTGATGATCAATGGTCTTACCGCGCGACTTTCTGGTACCCAAGGGACGTCAAAAGAACACCAGGACGTCCCGCAACACGTTGGAGCGATTCGATGAAGGCTCTAAATCCACCTGGCGGCCACTGGACTCAAGTCGCTCAACATCAAAAGAAATGGAAGGAAGCGTGTGTCCGTCGCCGTACCCCGGCTGACTAGCGGGCATCTAAGTATCTAAGTAAGTAAGTAATAGTGCTTTATTTACAGTGGGTACGGAAAGTATTCAGACCCCCTTAAATGTTTCACTCTTTGTTATATTGCAGCCATTTGCTAAAATCACTTAAATTCATTTTTTTTCCTCATTAATGTACACACAGCACCCCATATTGACAGACAAACACAGAAAAAAACTGAAATATCACATGGTCCTAAGTATTCAGACAAAAGATACCTAACCTAAAGGCTTAGATTCACAACACAATCCCTCCGTCACACACACAAACAATGATCTGCTGCTTCATTTACATGTCATTGGTCCAGGCTGCGTACATATGTCATACGAACCACAACGTATATTGCAAATCAAGTTCTGTGAAATGTTGATTATTGAAAGGCTAAGTGAATATGGGTGAAACTCTATAGCCGTCCAGTACAACAGCAATCCCATTAAAGGTGGGATATATATATGAATTAAACATGAATCAATGTCCTTCATATTACAGTATGATAATGCCCAGAGTATGTGGTGCAAGGGATTCATCAATATGCTCATTGAGGACAACTGGGGCAATTTCAGGTTTACGCTCTTTTTGTTTTCTTTCAGTTGTATGTTTAACAATGTTTTTTTTCCTATATATTTAAACATCTTAATAAATCATTTTACCTGTTTAAATCTTTTGAGAATCTTTCCTTCATCACCGATGGTGTTGAAAGCCAAAGTGCCTGTGGCTTTTTCAAAATTGCTGCGTAAGCTTCCTGTTTTACACTATCTTCAAAGAAATGGACTTCCTCCTTCAGTTTAAAATCAACAAAAAACAAGCACACTGTTCTGAACATTTTACCAGAACACTTAAACATTACATGTGTTAACATGAGACTGATCTGTGTAAAGTTATACACGGTCTTTTAACTCACATTATGACATGTAAACCCAGGAAGAGCAATGATTTGTATTTAAAATCTTTTTAAAGAACTCAATATGGTCGAGTTTGGCCATATTAAAAAAACTTAATATGGTCAAAATGTATAATTTTAAAAACAGAAGCATGTCCTAAAGCTCTTCATAGAGCTAGCATTGCAAGAAACCTGGAATATTTCTTTGGACTTACAAATCAACACAAACCTAGCCAAGTGTCTACGGAAGCTAATAGACCACATCCAGCATAAACACTGGGAAATCATGACGATTTTCACTACATAATGGTTTGATTCAATAAACCTAAGTGGGGATGCAACACTTGAAATGATATGAGACTATTATTCAAAGCTTTACTTTGCTCAGGAAAGGAAGTGGTAACTCTGTGTGGGTTTAGTCTCTGCATTGAGCTGAAACCTGTAGTTTGATTGACCCAGTTAACGAGTGACAGACACAATGGACAAAGTCATTTTCTTCTTCTGCGTATTTTCTTATTGGATTATACAAATCACCCCCAGTGGTAAATATATTCTTTTTCAAACATTTACTAAATTAACATAACCTCAAACAGAATAATTATCAGTATCAATGGTCTAAAAGAATCTGTTTATTAATGTTTCTTCAGATGCATCAGTACAAGAATCTCCAGATCTGTTAAAAGTTCAGATGGGAGAAGACATCACTCTGAACTGCAGCATGAGAAACAAATATGAAGTCGTCTGGTTTCACCTCAATTCTGAACAACTCAAAGTACTGGTTTCTGTGAAGAAAGACAACACTGGACAAAAACTTCTGACCGTCTACAACCAGAACTCTAATCATCTGCGCATTACAGAAGACAGTTGGGTCACCACAGCCTATTTGGTTATTTCAGGAGTAACAGCATCGGATTCAGGTCTTTATTTCTGTGGAATAAAGTCGATGATTTCAGAGATGGACTTCAACAGACCCATCAGACTGGAGATTGAGGGTAACATTTCAGTTCTCCCATCATATCTTCACAAAGTTGTCAAGGCAGGGGGGAGTGGGTAACATGAGCCATCCAACACAAGATCTGAACACCATTTTTTTTTTGTGATAAACGTTTTATGATTAAGAGAAATGCTTTTAAATGCTGTATATATATATATATATATATAGCATGCCCCCTTTTTATAAGATTTTTTATCATTACTGTTCAAAAGCTCTTGAAGGGTAAGATTTTTCAATGTTTTTGAAGGAAATCTCTTCCAGTCACAAAAGCTTTATTTACTTGATACAACATCCAGCAAAATATTACAATTTAAATGAACCGTTTTCCATTTAAATATGTTTGAAAATGTAATTAATTCCACTGATCTATATATTTGTATATTATGTGCTACCGTTCAAAAGTCCCCGTTCAGAGGTCAGGAAGAATTTTTTTTGAATACTTGAATACTTTTATTCAGGATGCATTAAATATATCAAAAGTGACCTTTGCGAACAACATCTATTTTGACCCTCAAACGCTGTAGCTAGTTCATGTTGTGTGTAGGCTACATGTCGAGAAGACGCTGTTTTCTGCTCTGCAAAAGCAAATTCTCGTTGTAAACACTCCCAAAAGATGAGGATGTGAAGAGTCAGTGGTTAAAACTGCCACAGTGATACAACAACAGAATAACCTCTTAATGATGGCTTCTCAAATCTCCA
>CM076071.1:1122500-1290000 GCA_038088235.1 Zacco platypus
CTGCTGTCTGCCAGTAATGTAAATCAAAAGATAAAGAGAAAAATCTCTCACTGTTGAATAACTTTGTAGCTTTAAAGGTACAATATGTGAAACAGCGCTGCGTTTCGTCACAGTTTTAACTCATCAGATAAACTGACCTGTAGGAGTAGTATTTCAGCACTTGTGAGTAGCTCGGTAGAATGAAATGTCCTCGTTTCTTTATATCCCGCGGGACTCGCGCGTGACGCTGATATCTCTCATTAGTAATCGCGTCTCGGCCCCGCCCACTTCACACCACAGTCATGATAAAAACACGCATTCACTCATCCATAAACATTATTTCCCCATGAATATGATTAGATCCGTCGGCATGACGACAAGTTCCATGATCCCATATAAGTAAGTAAAACCTTTATTTGTCCCGCAGTGGGGAAATTGCATATTCACTGCATCATCAAACTACGCCTTTGTTATTGTTTTGAATTGTTTAGCGCCCCCTAGTGGCGAAAAACTACGGATCGTACCTTTAATGAGGATGAATTTATATTTAATTTATACAGTAAAGACTATGCCATGTTATATACATTAAATTATTCAATTTCTGTACTGTTAGACCTACCTGAAAATCTTAAAGCACTTTATTATTTCATGTTTCATCTTTGTTCTATTTGTATTTATTTGTGCGATTGGTTGAAATTTGTTTATTTGTTCTTATTTTATTACTGACTATTTAATGAGGCTATATACTTACTTAGGCTGTAGTTTTTCCTGTGGATGTTAGATATCAATTTAT
Source organism: Zacco platypus (assembly GCA_038088235.1). Taxonomy (NCBI): domain Eukaryota; kingdom Metazoa; phylum Chordata; class Actinopteri; order Cypriniformes; family Xenocyprididae; genus Zacco; species Zacco platypus. The sequence continues at coordinate 1,123,273 of CM076071.1, forward strand.
GTATTATTATTATTATGTATTATTATGCATTATTTGTATTGTGAGCACTTCCTGTGTTCATGAATTCATGAAGAATCGCTTGTTTGTTTTCCTCACTTGTAAGTCGCTTTGGATAAAAGCATCTGCTAAATGACTAAATGTAAATGTATTATTATTATTACTATAATCAATAATTTATTACTATTATTTTTTTATGGCCCCAAAAATGATTGCACACCCCTCAGTAAATGTGCCATTGTGCCCCAAAACATCTGTGCATCTTTTTTCTTTTAACAGCCACCAGAATCAGAGCCACTGAAAACACAGACAGTCCCACTGCGAGGATCCAATAGGTGGAAGTGGTGGAGCTGAGAAGAGAGCACTTTTTAAAATTATTATTATTGTTTTTTTTCTCATTCTTAAAGTCATTGTTTGAAGATATTATAAAGCTCTCAATGCCTCATTTGACTTACTTTTTTGTTGTGTGTCTTAAGTCATCATTTATGTAGCTCAGTTTGTTCACTGACTCTCTACTTGATTCTGTAGATGATATTGAAAATTCAGTTCATCATCAATCTGATGTTCAAATCATGTTGTAACGTTTAAATGCTTTAAAATAATATTTCAGCACATCCTCTGATCTTCTCTCACCTGTGACCGTCAGCATGACCAAGATTTCTCCTTCATTATCCAGAACCTCATATGTTCCAGAGTCAGTGGATGTGAAATTATTAATGATCAGGTTTCTATCTCTGACGGTCATTCGGTCACTCCTGACCCCGTGACCTCTCGTCCAGACCTCCTTCTGTCCTGTGCTTCTTCTGCTCCAGTGTTCTACTTTATCAGCATTGATCAACAGAACATCCATCTTCAGCTGCTCTCCTTTCTTCACAGAAATCTCATCTGAGGAGAAACGAAGACATTCATCATTATTATAATGTGTCAATCAGTGATGGCCAAAAGCACATAAGAATGTAAGAATTTAAAAATCTGCCACTAAAAAACACACACTGATGGATTGATCCGTTTTAACTTTACCATGAATACAAAGTTGGAACATCTTCATCTCTGTCTGACCATCATCATTATAGACTCTGAGGATGTATTTCTCAGCATCACTCAGTCTCAGATCCCTGATGATGACGTCACATGACCCTTCTTTATACACTCGGCCATTTTGACTCTCACTCTCACATTCTTCATTCTGACACGAAAGGATGCTGTTTAACCTGCTTAAATCAACATAAACAATGTCTTTGGCCTCAAAGTCACATGACAGGGTGACGTTGCCTCCCTTTATTCCTGTCACAAGTATAGTGGTGGTTTCTGCAAATACAGACATTAATATTAATTCAATAAAAATATCAATACTGAAAAATATGTGTGTCTGCATCATAAAATATTCTAGTAGAGTTATTTTAGTCAGTTGGACATATATATTTTTTGCAACATTTCTTTCTGGTCTAGTGACAACAACACTCCTTTTCACCGTTTGCATCACTCCGCTTGAAGCATCTGTCATGGCGGCCAAGCAAATCCACCATATTTTTTTTACAAATACTACACTTGTTGTACCACAAACTGTAGTTTTAACCCTCTGAGGTCGGCCGTCACGCCGGCGTGATTTACTCACTTTTTTCTTGTCAGTGTGAAAGAGACTCAAAATGCTCCGTCAATTTTGAACATACAATCAAGAGATATATACCATTGCAATCTGTGAAATGTCTACTTTTACTTGTGCACACTCATAGTAAAAACAAAATGTTGTGCTTTTTGCAAAATAAGCAAAACTAACATGATGCGTGAGCTGCGATCTCTCTCCGAATGAAATCCATTCTGATAGTCATAAGAAAATGAACGGTAACTTAGTGAATACTATTCACACAAATATGAAACGCATGTCTAAATAAACGTTGAAATGTCAGGTTTTAAATCATGTAAGTCAAATGTAAAACAAATATTCTCTGTTTATGTAATCTGTTAGAAAACGGAGAGAAATCAGTCGTTCGCGAGCCAGCTCATTATCTGTAATGTGACCACGCCCACGGAGAGCGCGCGCTATTCAAACACAAATTCTGAGGTGATTACTGTAACAGAGAGTTAACGCCCACATAACGCCCCAACGGGTGCATTTCGAACAGCGAATTGACTCTGAAGAGGATATAAGTTCGGGGTAAGTTGTTTAGTGTTATATAATTCTTTTTCTGATAATATAGAAAGTCCTAGTCCTAGTTTGGACTTTTGTGATATTTTTCGCTCAGTTTTGGTGATCTATGATGTGATTCAGAGCGAATATATTTTATATTCTTGTATATTCTTATATATTCGTTTATATATTTTTATATATCGTGCAATAATACGGCCTTAATTGATAATAAATCCCAGACATTTTCCTTGCATGATGCTCCCTTTTATTCAGCATGGATGTGTTAAATTGATAAAACAACAATAGTAAAGACTTGTTAGGAAAGATTTTTATTCTGAATAAATGCTGTTCTTTTTAACTTATTATTGATCAATAAATCTTGCAAAAAGTACCACAACTGTTTCCAACATTGATAATAAAGCAGCACATTAGAACGATTTCTGAAGGATCATGTGACACATAAAGTAAATACAATAAAACAGATTAAATTCTGTGAATCTCCTAACATTCTTAGTTCAAGATGCTTCACAGCTTTGGCCTTTGGATGGGCCGTTAGCCACTGGGGGAGTGTCTTTTGTCTCCCCTGGTGTGAATTGCTAATGTATTCATGGCCATCACCACTCCCACGCATACAGCAGTGGTGACACAAAAACTGATTTACAAAATTTAAATCATTATATTGTTGTTTGTGTTGAAGCATTCAGAATGATTTCCACATCATTGTGTAGTAAAAATTCTAGCCTACAAGCTTGATAACTCAAAAGTCTTGTGAACAACTATTCAGTATGTGTTTTATGGCCTTATTGCAAGGGCATTTTTTTTGCCAAAACTTACTAACCACGCATAATCTTTATTTTTAAAATAATGCAAACATGTACATCTATTTTGCTCACATATTATTGTAGCGGAGTTTGTGCTGAATACAGCAAAATTACATGTTGGCCAATAGTATGTTATTAGTAGCTGAAATAAGCACAAATGTCAGAGCATGTAAAACTACTCCAGGACCCCAAATCAGCCTCAGACTCCAGAGGGTTAAGGCAAAAATAGTTGTTTAAACCTAAAATATGTGACTCATATTTAATCATATTTGTTTAGACCGAGAACAGCTTCATCTCGGGGATTTCTTGAATTACAAGAGATATAATTCATTTTGGGTACATAAAACAGGCAATCTTTGGTCTTATTACTTGTTCCAGAGCAAATCAAATTGGGCTATGTTAAATTTAATAATTTAATATTAAGGTTATATTTAACTTGCAGCCTTTGGAGCACTGCTTTTGTACCAATTGTTTTTATTTCCTTTTGTCATTTATAATCGCTATAGTTGTTAATTTAAATGTTGTTGTTCAATAAATTTTATTTTAATATAAATAACATGTTTTATTTGGTATTGAGAAAGGGTCTATTAGTTCGTAATATGGATTCAGTGAAAGTTGCATTAATACATAAATACAAACTTAATGGATATAATATTATGGACATGGACCTGAAGAATAAGTGAAAGTGAAAGTCGTGATGTGTTGTCAAGTATGGTGACCCATACTCTGCATTTAACCCATCCCAAGTGCACACACACAGCAGTGAGTAGTGAACACACACACACACACACAGAGCAGTGGGCAGCTATTGCGACAGCGCCCAGGGAGCAATTAGGGGTTAGGTGTCTTGCTCAAGGGCACCTTAGTCGTGGTATCAAAGGTGGAGAGAGTGTTGTTTATTCACAATACCCACCTTCAATTCCTGCCGGCGTGGGAATCGAACCAACAACCTTCACGTTACAAGCCCAACTCCCTCACCATTAGGCCACGACTACCCCCATGGATATAATAACTGTATAATATATGATATAATAACAATAACTGTACCTGATGATGAATGATCAATCAAATGACTGCTGTAAGTGAAAAGCAGCAGCAGCAGATTCAAGCGTTTGAACCTGATGAGAAAACAGAAGCGCTGTGACGTCACAGATCCCTCACAAACACATTCATGCAGGGATAGAAGCAATCAAAAAACAAACAAAACACAAAGCTTCCACTTTCATTTTTTCTGAATATTTAACACTTGGTGGATCTGACATGTCGAAAATGCCCAATAAGAAACATCAGACTATAATTAGAGAAGCAGTCAGCGCCCTTTCATAAAGTAATAAAGGTATATCAGGTAGAGGATACCTCTCCACTGACAGCTTCTGTACCTTTTTTTCCTGATCGTGTAATGTGATTCCTGTGTAATAGTCAAAATCATCATATGCCTTGTCATAATCTCAGTAACGGACACATTCTGCATTAAAATGATGATTGATTTTCTTGGAATCACTAGCAGGTTTAGTTTCCAGAAACAAAAACATAACTATTGGTATAAGAACACAAAAACACAGGCTAGAATTATAATTAAAAACATGAAAACTTACATGGTAAGTATTCTGCAGGAGTGTTCTGGTCGTCCTCATAGATCACAGCACTGTTAGAGAGATTTCAGTAAAAACAAAACTGAATGACACACAGTTTCCATTTCAGTGTAAACAAAACTAAAAGAAAGGCACACAGGTGAGATTCCAGACACTGGTAATTTGATGCTTCCCACTAACGAGGAGTATATTTTTAAGATGTTATTGTTCTCTAGTTATTTATCTGAAGATTAACATAATAATTTTAATCTGACTTTTATTTTGAACGCATGCCTGTTTCCATTGCAGCGACATGATGAAGCAATAAAATCTGATCTCAGATCAGTGGTTACAGCTGAATGGTCACATGAATGAATGAGGGGTAGTCGTGGCCTAATGGTGAGGAAGTCGGGCTTGTAACCTGAAGGTTGCTGGTTCGATTCCCACACTGGCAGGAATTGGAAGTGGGGATCTTCATCTTCGATACCATGATTAGTTCCCTTGAGCAACACACCTAACCCCTAACTGCCTCACTTGTAAGTGATCGCTTTGGATAAAAGCGTCTGCTAATTGATGTAATGTAAATGAAGCAGTGCATACCGGTATGACATTTTGTCCGATTTGAGACCGCGCCGACACCATGTGACTGATGAATGGCTTTAAAGTGTTGATGTTGACAAACTGGCCATTCCAGTCGGATACAGTATGGGAGAGAATCATCATGTCTCAATCTGAAATAGCCGTCTAATTCTCCTGTTCTGTCCAGAAGAGTTAGAAAAAAAACATATTCCCAATCATCGTATCAACAGTATGAGCTACTAGAAATAATGACGTCCGTTGCAGTAGAAAACTCCGGTTGAGTGACAGGTATATTACACCAACTCAAAAACTCTAAATAAGAATATAAGTGTCCATCAGCACTGATTAATTCAGAGACCAGAGTATTATTAGCATAGACAAAGGGTTTCACCTCAAATCTGAACAACTCAATGTACTGATTTCTGTAAATCGTCACACAGATAGAAAGAACGATAGATAGATGCATATACACTCACCTAAAGGATTATTGGGAACACCTGTTCAATTTCTCATTAATGCAATTATCTAATCAATCAATCAATCAATCAATCACATGGCAGTTGCTTCAATGCATTTAGGGGTCAAGACAATCTCCTGAACTCCAAACTGAATGTCAGAATGGGAAAGAAAGGTGATTTAAGCCATTTTGAGCGTGGCATGGTTGTTGGTGCCAGACGGGCCGGTCTGAGTATTTCACAATCTGCTCAGTTACTGGGATTTTCACACACAACCATTTCTAGGGTTTACAAAGAATGGTGTGAAAAGGGAAGAACATCCAGTATGCGGCAGTCCTGTGGGCGAAAATGCCTTGTTGATGCTGGAGGTCAGAGGAGAATGGGCCGACTGATTCAAGCTGATAGAAGAGCAACTTTGACTGAAATAACCACTCGTTACAACCGAGGTCTGCAGCAAAGCATTTGTGAAGCCACAACACGCACAACCTTGAGGCGGATGGGCTACAACAGCAGAAGACCCCACCGGGTACCACTCATCTCCACTACAAATAGGAAAAAGAGGCTACAATTTGCACGAGCTCATCAAAATTGGACTGTTGAAGACTGGAAAAATGTTGCCTGGTCTGATGAGTCTCAATTTCTGTTGAGACATTCAGATGGTAGAGTCAGAATTTGGCGTAAACAGAATGAGAACATGGATCCATCATGCCTTGTTACCACTGTGCAGGCTGGTGGTGGTGGTGTAATGGTGTGGGGGTATTTTCTTGGCACACTTTAGGCCCCTTAGTGCCAATTGGGCATCGTTTAAACGGCCTACCTGAGCATTGTTTCTGACCATGTCCATCCCTTCATGACCACCATGTACCCATCCTCTGATGGCTACTTCCAGCAGGATAATGCACCATGTCACAAAGCTCGAATCATTTCAAATTGGTTTCTTGAACATGACAATGAGTTCACTGTACTAAAATGGCCCCACAGTCACCAGATCTCAACCCAATAGAGCATCTTTGGGATGTGGTGGAACGGGAGCTTCGTGCCCTGGATGTGCATCCCACAAATCTCCATCAACTGCAAGATGCTCTCCTATCAATATGGGCCAACATTTCTAAAGAATGCTTTCAGCACCTTGTTGAATCAATGCCACGTAGAATTAAGGCAGTTCTGAAGGCGAAAGGGGGTCAAATACAGTATTAGTATGGTGTTCCTAATAATCCTTTAGGTGAGAGTATATATATATATATATATATATATATATATATATATACATACAGAGAGAGAGAGACCTCAACCTGATAGTTAAACCCAAGATTGTGAAATTAAAGCATCATTTTATAGTTCTACCAGTTGAAAAAACAGGAACTCTGTAGCTGGTAGAGTACAGCATGCAAAATGATCAGCTCGTGTCCTGATATATTTGCAAACACAGATTTGCATGGTACTTAATGAAACTGGAACTGTTCTTGAAAATTTACTATACTTTGCTGCTGCAGGGAAATATTAATCAAATCTGGTGTAAAAGTAAACTGTGTTTCTGCATAGTTGAGTCAGATATTTCAGATATTTCAATCATTATTGTAGTTCATGTGCCATGGATGACATTTTTCATTATAATTTATTGAATGTTTATTTTTTATAGTCTATAATAAACACATATGACTTTAAATGCTCATTATTTGTATTCTTTTACAAAGTGTTAGTAAATAATCTCATTTAAATGTTTCAAGAGTATTATAAATCACTGCACTTTTTAAAAATCCAATAAAGCAAACAAACACTAAAGAAACAGTGGAATTACCAACAAATACAAGCCATCATATTTTTGGATTTGACAATGTGAAAATAAATAAACCTTTTTGTATTCACAATGCAAGTCATAAGTGAACCATGAAGGTCATGGCATGAGACGAATCACGTTTGCTTGATGCAAAAACAGTACTGAAACTAAGCTGTTGAGAATGAAGATAGTTTTATTACTTTTATTTACAATTAGAAACTGCAACAGGAAGATTTATTTATATATATTGGATCGTGCTGAGAAGGTCATTTACATTATAAGCATATAAAACAAAATAATGCAGGACAAAATTGAAGAGCTGTGTAACTATACCTTTAGTTTACTAAAAAGAAAATGTGACAAAAGTATAAAGATTAGTATTAAAACATCTTAAAAGAAGTTTTTTTGTTTTTTCTTCTCTGATCCTCTCAAGTGTTTCACAATCCAGTCTACCAGGTGGCAGTCATGTGGAGAGAGAGTAAATAGAAACTAAGCAGAGGAAGTATAAGCATTTCCTTCATCCGTTATGTATACGTCGAAATGTCATCATTTGCAAGAGCCTGTAAAATATGTAAGTCCTACTTCATAAATATATATATGTATAGTCCACAGTTAGTTGTATGTTCGGTTCCTATGTGTTTTTTTTTTCTGTTTAGAAATAATTGTCAGAAACTTAACTAGAAAACCAACAGAGTCTAGGCAAATTGGAAATGCTTAAGAGCTAGCAAGTGAGTCAGCAATTTTTTTTTTTTTTTATGAATTTACCTATTAGTCAGAATAATATGTTTTTTATCAGTGCAATGGGTTAATGTGAAGGACTTTTCTGTATTGTTTTTCACAGGTGTTCTGCCTGTATTTTAAATTAAGAATTGCATTGTGTTGTGTATTTGTGTTGAGGGAAATGTCTGTAAACTTAACGGAAATTTGGTGATTCTCTACCAGGACATTATTTGTTTTTGCTTCATTCTTACGGCGGTGTAATATTGTTTTAATAAATATTAGTTTAGAAATACGTTAAGTAATTATTTTATGAGAGAATTGAGCGGGGATGGGGGTGTCATTCTTTCTCTTTAATAAGAAATATAAAAGGAAAGTGCCGGGTTTGGAGTTAGCTTTATTATGATTAGCGAGTGTTTTTGATGCTTTGTTTACACCTGGTATTAAAGGGTTAGTTTGGGTTAGTTCACCCAAAAATAAAAGTTCAGTCATTAATTCCTCTCCCTCATGTGGTTCTACACCCGTAAGACCTTCGTTCATCTTCAGAACACAAATGAAGATATTTTTGATGAGGTTTATGACTGGTCCATAGACAGCAACATAATTGCACCTTTCAAGGTCCAGAAAGGAAGTAAAGACATGGTTAAAACAGTCGACGTGATGCAGTGGATCAAGAGACCACGATACTTTCTGTGCGCAAAAACAAACCGGCCGGCTACTGCATCAGTATCACGCGCATGCATCGTGCTGCTCACGTGATCAGCCTCGGCCAATACCGAGCCGGACGTAAACAAGGAAGCGCTGCAGTGTGTGTATAAAGTAAAAAGTGTAAGAGACTGACAGGGAAGAGAAGAAATTGTTGAAAAAGTCATTATTTTTGTTTTGTTTTGGCGCATAAAAGGTATTGTGGTCTCTTCATAACATCAAGGTTGAACCCCTGCATCATGTTGACTATTTTAATGATGTCTTTAGTTCCTTTCTAGACCTTGAAAGGTGCATTGCTGCCCATGTGTGGTTCAGATTTCATCAAAAATATCTTCATTTGTATTCTGAAGATGAACGAAGGTCTTACGGGTGAAGACGACATGAAGGAGAGGAATTAATGACTGAATTTTCATTTTTGGGTGAACTAACCCTTTAATTGTCCACCCACAGGTAATTATGACTTTTAGTGGTGGTCATGTGACTTGAAGGCAGCAATACAGTCAAATATACTTCAAGAACTTCAGTTTTAGGTGAATTAACCCTTTAAGATATTTTTGGTCAATCGGATCACAAGTGGACATGGGAGACAGGACAGATGGCAGGGGAGTGCTTTGGAAAGGAGAAAGTGGCACAGATCACGTTTTCAGATCTGTACTTTAATTGACAAGTATGACTGATAAAATCAATCTTTTGATTAAACAGGTTTACCAATCATGGGGCTGTTGATCATTGTTTATTTTGCAGGTGAGTATTTTATTTCTGCAATGCTTTTAATGTCTACTTTGTTTTTACTTTTGTTTCACTACTTTTTTTTTTATATATATTGCACTCTTTATATCCTCAGGTTCTGCTCCTCAGAAGAGGTCCAGCGGTTGCCGGTGCTCTCTGTCCTGTGACGGAGCACCTGAGATCCTGAAGCAACATGAGAGCGTTCATGTTCTTGTAGAACACAAATCAGAAACAGTTCTCGATGATAAATTCTCCAGGTTGTATGAAAACGGACGCTGTTCAGTACCAGGTTGTTTCGAGAGGGACACACAGTACACGATGAAAATATACAGAGATGATGATGCACCAGTACCTCAGCTGCTCTTCCAAACGCATGTACAGCCTGGTAAGGTCACAACTGGTCTAGTCAATGTTTTAAAGGATTAGTTCAAACAATCAATTTTAAAAATGGAATTCTATTATCATACTGAATGAATAATTCTATGGCTCATACTCTCAATTTTTCTACAGAGTGCACAGAGAAAAACCAGAGGAGTAAGTGAACTTAAGAAGCCTCGATTCTTAAGCTACACACACCATAAGTTTCTATTTATTAAAAATCTTTTCTCCCAACATTGAAAAATAAGCAGGAATTTTATGCAGGAATTCATGCAAAGATTTTTTTTTTCTGTCTGTGTTTTTAGGTGCTGCTGACAGGAACTCTTCAAACACACTCGCAATCCTGCTCATTATTTGCTGTTTTGTTTTGTTTTTTTAAATTGCACACGTTTCACTACTTACCGCTGGACTGTTTGCAGACTATTTGTTAGGGTCAGGGTAAGATGTTCTTCTAATCGCAGTCTACTATAAGCTCTTGCATACACTCACACGGGTTCATTTGACAGAGTTCAGTTCGTTTCCATGAACTGTGATTCTGCTTAAAAGTAAAAAAAAAATGCGGTCTGGATCAATTCAACATTGTTTTTAATTGGATATCATTTTTGGCAGCTCATTCACGGCAGCTACGGAAGTGCAATTCTGTGTAAACGCTCACACCTAGCATTAGGATTACCGATTACTGATTAGGATTAGTTGTTGATTAGTTAAGGACAGGGTTGGGGAGTAACGAAATGCAAGTAACTTAGTTCCGTATTTAAAATACAAAATTTGAGTCACTGTATTTCATTTTAAATGGGTGGTAATCAGATTACAGTTACATCTGAAAAGTGTTTTAGATTACCAAAGTGATTACTTTGAGTTTTAATGTCATTTAAACAGCGATTGGTAATTCTCTGACTCTGACCGTCTGAAAAAGAGGATCATAAAAATGTTGTTATTTTTATTTAGTTCTGTCCTGAACAAGACAAAATGACTGAATTTATTAAAAAAAATTGCCCAACTGTCAACTGAACTGTCCTGTCATGACCTGATGATCCACGACTGTTTTCATGTTTTGTGAGTCATTTTATAATTCACTCGTCACTGCAACTTTTTCTCACAATTTGTTTTTTTCTCCCTCACAATTGTGAGTTTGAATTTCACAATTCTGACTTCTTTTTCTGAGAATTACGAGATTTAAACTCACAATTGCAAGTTATAAAGTCAGAATTGGGAGATATAAACTTGCAATACTGACTTTTTTTCTTTCTGCAATTGTGAATTTAGTATGTGAGTTTATATCTCATAATTCTGACTTTTCTCAATATTGTGAGTTTATATCTCATAATTCTGACTTTTCTCAATATTGTGAGTTTATATCTCATAATTCTGACTTTTCTCAATATTGTGAGTTTATATCTCATAATTCTGTCTTTTCTCAATATTGTGAGTTTATATCTCATAATTCTGACTTTTCTCAATATTGTGAGTTTATATCTCATAATTCTGACTTTTCTCAATATTGTCAGTTTATATCTCATAATTCTGACTTATCTCAATATTGTGTTTGTTCCACACTTATTAGTATTCCAAAGTATTTAGATTAAGTTACTAAACTTGAATAATGTAACAAAATACGTTACAAACTACTTTTTAAAGCATGTATTTTGTAATCTGTAGTGAAATACATTTTAAAAGTAACCTCCCCGGCCCTGGTTAAGGATTAGTGATCATGCAAACATATCGCACTTCTGAGACACAAAAAAATGTCAACACAGAATGAACACCATCCATTGGAGGCAGCTGGAGCAACTGAAGTGTGAAAGCTACTGTATGTTTTTATTTCAAATCTTCTATTTTTATGTCTTTTCCTATTTGCTCATGTTGCACTACCATTTCACTTTTTGCACAGCTATAGCTTTATTTTTCTAAAGAAACATTGAGGACTCTCATTTACTGCACAAGAATAACTAAAAAGAATGAAGCTATGCATGTGTGTAGTAACCTCAGTGCCTGAGATGTTTTATATTTTCTTACTTGAACTTTGTCTCTGTGTGTGATATAAAAACCTTATTGATGTGATGGATGTTTGTTTTGTATGTTTACATTTGAAGTTCAAACGTGAAAGAAGCTTTGAGTACAGCCTCATTTATCATGCACATTTGACTACAACACATGCACACAGATATTTTCATTATGTGATTGCACATAAAAGTTTGAAGCATAAGTGATCAAACTCTACAGCTGTGATAAAGCACAGCACTCATTTAACACTTTAAGATTGGTAAAGGAAATGAAAACACTGTGGTTTTTGTCTTTGCATTGTTCGTTTGATCTCACAAAATGGAGAAATGCATGTTGCTCTGTGTTTTTTCTTCCTGGATTATGCAAATCATTACCAGTGGTAAGAATATTCTTCAAACTTGCACTTATTTTAACCTCAGATACAGCAGTTATTTTTATCAAAACAATTTTAGAGAATTGGTTTGATTTTTTTGCAGATGTGTCAGAGCATGAAGTGACTCTGTTCAGAGTTCAGCTGAATGAAAGCATCAGTCTGAACTGCAACATGACCGACAGATATGAAATCGCCTGGTTTCACCAGTATTCTCAACAACTAACACAAATAATATCTGCAAAGACTAGCGAGGTGTCAGGAAGAAAACTGCTAGTTACGTACAATCGAAACCAGAGTCATCTGAGAGTCGATGCAGACACGGGGATCACCACAGTCTCTCTGGTTATAACTGGACTGACAGAATCAGATTCTGGTCTTTATTTCTGTGGAGCAAAGTCTGTGACTTCAGAGATGCACTTCGAGAAACCCATCAGACTGGAGATCGAGGGTGAGGACGGCTGACCTTTCAGTTTTATTCAATGCTGAGCAAATTATTTTACTCAATCTATTTCAGTCACCAGTGAAGGTCAAGTATTAAAGATGACCTTCTCTTTGTGTTTGATAAAGTGCTCATATATTTCAAATATTTTCAGATAAGCTGAAGGTCAGAGAGGACAAGCGTAATCCTGTCACAGAACCGGCTGATGTTGTTGAGATCACAGGTGAGAGCGGATGTTATTCTTGATTGTGTGTCTGAAAATAAGTACTGATTTGTCAAGCATGTAAATCAGAATTTAGTGCCTGAACTTTCTGTTTCTCATTCTGTGAAATGCTCTTCTGTCTCTGTAGAGGAGGTGACGGTGACGGAGCGAGTGCTGATGTTCGGTGGTGTCGGACTGGCTGCGTTTGTGTTTTTTCTGGCTACAGTCGTTGCAGGAGGAATCATTTACCATCACGGCTTGCAGAAAGGATGGAAAGCAGCAAAACATGGAGCTCAGATGAGTCACATCTGCTAAATGACATATTTATGTGCTTTATTTGACAATCTAACTCAATATATCCCTGTCAGTAAAATCAGCACTGCTGTTGGGAAACACACATTAAAATAGACAACTGATGGTCAGATGCTTTTCCTCTCGGCCTGATCTACTTCATTTTAGAGAAACTGAGATGTTTTTACATGTAGAGAATGAGCCAATGCCAGCTAATACAAGCAAACATATGCTTTAATATCATTAGACCAGCTGGACTCGTGTTAAAAATGAACATTATGTGTCTGGTTGTAACTTTAGACTTACATTATTTATCTAGATGAGCATTAATATGTACATATAAGCTGTTTTCAAGAGAAAATATAAATGAAAATCTCTTCTGTATCTCTTCTGTAAAGCTTGATTTAATAAAAATGTCAACAGATGCCTTCAATAAATGTGTCGTTTAGAGATCTGATCACATAAACAGCAGTAAAACTAAGAAATTATATGTTTGTATATGCATTTTCTGCCAGAAAACCTGATCATTACCAAAGCTAAAGCTTTCAAGGATGTCAGATTTGCCATCACACTTTCAGAGAAAAGGTTTCACATCAATGTAGTGCAATGCACAATAATGACTTCATATGACCGCATTATGATGATGCAACTAAACCACAAAATGAGGTTATAACAAATAATTCATCATCATAATTTACTATAAAATACTAATTATATTGTCATTTCTTAAATATATAGTTACGTCATGACTAAATTTGTATAAATTAAAATGCACCAGACTGAATGCGGTCACTGTGATGAAATAGAGACCGTTTAAAGGGGTCATGAATTGAAAAATCAACTTTTGCTTGAGCTTTTGATATTTATATATATATATATATATATATATATATATATATAAGATGATATATAAGGTCATCTTACTATAAGAATATCCTGCAAGTTTGAGAACTGAAAACTCCTTTGTTGGTCCAACAAAAGCTTTTATTGACACCAGGCCCAGTGAACGACTCGTCCCGGAATGTGCCAATCTGTGAAACTCCGCCCCCGCAGAAGAAGTCAACGCCTACTTCATTATTGCAACGTTAGCCCCGCCCACTGACATGTTAATGCCATGAGAAGAGAAGAGCGATACAACAGGACTAAAATAACATTACCTTTCACAGGATCCTAATGCTAGCTATATGGTTATTTATTTTTAATAATGTGAATGTCTCAGTTGAGCTTTATTTATTTGTACTTGTACATTTCACTGTGGATTCATTGGTAAATCAATTTCGGCCCAGGCTTTGGCTTTTACTATATGGACTCGACAGTAATGAAACAACATGTGAGTAACTGTGTTAATTCTAATGCCTGATCTGATATGTAATGATTCACGCACAGTCAGATGTTTTGTTTGTGTGTACAATGATCATCACTGCAACCTTTCATGCCACGATCTAAATATAAATCCATAGAATTAAGTGTAATGCTATAGTAAACAATTCTCAGGATTATTAAACATTGAGAGCTGCAATAGTAAAAATGTGCTAAAAGTTTTTGAAAGAGTAATACTTAGCTATTTCATATGCATAGATGTCAGCCAATCACAGCAGTGGGCGTTTACACTGAAGTCTCAAAGTAGACACGCCCCTTAAAACAGAGCGTTCAAATCAGAGTGCAAAAAACAGGGTAGAAACGATGCCTTTTCTTTCTAAATTATGATAATTTTGGATGTTAAAAGCATACTAACATTATGAGTGCATCCCAGGAAACATATAAACACCCCAATAAAACAAATTCATGACCCCTTTAAGACATTATTCTACTGCACAGCAAAAACAATTAAGCAAAGACAAATAAATTTGTAGGCAAAGTCAATTCTTTAAACAAACATTTTGGCAGAAAAACATGAGCATTTAGATAGTAAAGTTGAGGCATATGAAAATATCTTCACCCAGACCTTTACAGCGTGTTAGATTTATAGTGTGCAAACAATCAAGCATTGACAATAATCAATCATATTGGTGGCACCGAGGGGCCCCAAAATAAAATTCTGCTTAGGGCCCCATAAAGGCTTGGGCCAGCCCTCATTTATAAAACTTTGCATACAAACCTTACTAAAAGTGAACGTACGACATAAAAAAGAAATTGAGATTTATAAGACCTTGCGCACGCACACTTGCACACAACTTCCATTTGTAAATCACAGCCTACCTGATCATTTGTGCACGTGAAAAAAAATCTCACATTCTGCCCTTTACACGGCCACATTCAACCATATATAGCCAATGCAAATCACCTCATTAAATGGCCATGCATATTAATATGAGCCAGCAAATGGTTCTTAAGTCAATGGCAGCAAAGGACACAAAGGCAAAGAAACGAAATTTCTCCGACACAGAAATCGAGGTTCTTAGAGGTGGAGGAAAGGAAAGTAATTTTGTTTGGTAGCCACAGCAGTGGCATCACTAACAAAAAAAAATTGGAAACCCGGCTGGCTTCAATAATCAGAGAAAGCAGAACATTAAAAGATCTTGTTAAAAAATGAACCTTTACGTTGTCCCTTCACAAATCCCGCATTACTTCATCGCGGAGCCTTGCTCCCTGATGATGACGTTCTTGTTGGAGATGGGTGTGGTAAGATGGACGATGCAGAGGCTAACTGACAGCAAAAGAAGTGGCAAAACTCCAGAAAAGGTTCATGGAAAGTTCTTTTTATTTTCAGGGTCCACAAGTTTCAGGTAGACATGAATGGGCAAGTTTAACACAGGAAAAAACAAAAACAAAAAAATTTTTTTTTAAGTACAACTCAACACATAACAAAACAACAAAGAAAAGACTAAACAGTTGGCTACTGTTCCAACAAACACCTGTCGTTTTTGTTCAAACATTTCCACCGCTCTTTTATACTCTTGGTCCCCTCTCTTCGTGTTTCAAACGGACCAATCATAACACTCCATTTGTTAAACAGTACATTTCACACTTTACATAGACTTTCAATCTCACAAGTCACACCCAAGATGAAGTTTTCCTTTAACCAAAGGCTTCTCTCCATAATAATTCAGCAAAGTATACATGCAAAAGACCACACATCTTTAATTAGGTAACTCCTCCCCTTCAGGATGCCATAAAACTGGTTTCCTGTTCACGGGCCACTCTTTTCTGGGCTTCTAGGAACCGGAAAGACACAGAAACGAAACACATTAATATTCACACGTTTCTTGATTTGACCTGTTCACCTGAATGTTCCACGTTACTAGCAGTCACCATGGGATGTGCACCTTCCATGTTACTGCTTCTAAGTAAAAAAAAAAAAAAAATAAAGATCTTACCAAACATGTCTATGGTGATTTCATTTGAATCGTGAGTGCTACATCACAATGGGGGTGTGGGTCAAGCTCCTCATGCTGCTGGTAAGGGAGGTCAGGGGGGAGAGGGACACCATTCCTCAGTGCCATGTTGTGTAGAATAGTGGTTGATATAAAATGATATAATGATATAGTTTTTTGGTTGAAAGCACCTGAAACATCATGGCAACGCCATCTACATTTGAGGAGGCCAATGGCTCTCTCAACTACCATGCACGAGCGTGGGCATCATTGTAATGCATTTGCTCTGCACTCTGAGGGTTTGGAAATGGGGTGAGGAGTCAACTTCTCAGGGGGTAACCACTGTCACCTGGCATAATATAACATTAATTATACAGTAGGCTTTAACTGTTAGAAAACAGACCGTTTTATCTACTTTCACCTACCAAGAAGCCACCCATTGCACATGGCACCTGCCTCAAGTCTATTCCCTACATTGCTGTGCACTAAAATAAACGAGTCAATATATATATATATATATATATAATATTTTTTTTAAAGTCTTCTTGTTTTACTTACTGTGTTGTTGTGCTTCATAGGTTTTGTCATCATTTATGTAGCTCAGTTTGTCCACTGACTCTCTACTTGATTCTGTAGATGATGTTGAAAATTCAGTTTAGCATCAATCTGATGTTCAAATCATGTTGTAACGTTTAAATGCTTTAAAATAATATTTCTGCACATCCTCTGATCTTCTCTCACCTGTGACTGTCAGCATGATCAAGATTTCTCCTTCAGAGTCCAGAACCTCATATGTTCCAGAGTCAGTGGATGTGAAATTATTAATGATCAGGTTTCTATCTCTGACGGTCATTCGGTCACTCCTGACCCCGTGACCTCTCGTCAATACTGTATCAGATGTGTCAGTGATACAGAAAATGACTGTACTGACCGCTGTAACTGAAGAGCCACAGCAGCAACAGATTCATGTGTTTAAACCTGATGAGAAAACAGTAGAAAACACATTCATGCAGTGATGAGATGCTTCCCTGAGATTAAAAAAAATATAGATTTCATTTTGTCTGTGGATCTTGCATGCTAAAAATGCCCAATATGAAACATCAAACTATAATTCTCAGAAAGAAAAAGGTACCTTTTTTCCTGCGAGTGTACATGATTTTTGTGTAATAGTGAAAATAATCACTCAAACCAAAGCTCTCAATACACAAACAACAGGTTTGAGAGATTCAGTAACAATTTAATAATTATATTAATAACTCTACTAATTAAAAGCATCATCTTTTTTCCAAAATTAGTGAAATAGTTACTTTCCCCCCTCTTCAGCCATGAATCTTACATATGCCCCTTTTGCCTTTTAAATATAAAAATAATCTAAAATGGAACATAGCTGAACGGGTTTGTTTTTCTCCTTTTGACAGGTTTACTTCAGTCTCAAAATCATAACCGAAACTGTCCCAGTCACTACATCATCAAAGAGAGCAGGACGCCCTCTGGTGGTGAGGAGACTAAAGCGAAAAAATAAACCTGCTGGGGATGCGTCCATTACTGTAGATATGATGACAATATTAATTTTTTTATAGTGGGTTTATTAATATGAATATTACATTTTTCTGATTACTCCGATTGGTTGGTCTCAGGAAAAATAACATCTAAAATATGTTACGGACTGAATCTGAATTGCACTGAAATAATTTAAAAAACCAAAGTTTTGTTTCCTATAATGGATTGTAAACCTCATCCATCGTTCTTTTTGTTTTGTGTCTTATAAAATATCCCGTTACTACGGTGGCCGAGAGAGCTCAACGCGCTGCATATAAGAAAACACATGCAAATTAAAAAAAAAACCGTGATCATCAGTTTGACAACACATGTGCTGCAAATCCTCACAACACATGCAAACACAAAAACACGCTGCAAATAGCTCAAAACACAACGGAAATGTTTCGAGGGGACCCCAAAAAGTGACGGACCCTCTACTTGACAACAGCACAAACTAAAAAATATTAAAATATATTATGTAGGCATTAACTCCATGTAATGTGTTTCACTAACAGAAAAGTGTTTTAATATGTGGCATTGTTGTTAACTCATTAAACTTTAAGAGATGATCATTTAGTGGATTTAATAATATTCGTTAATCATCTGTAGCGTACTAATGTGACGTCATCGTAACGGCATGTGTTGCATGTGTTTTCTTATTTGCAGCGCTTTGAGCTCTCTCAGCCACCGTACGTTACTGTACCTCTCTCGTCCTTCACTGTTGTCGCTCCTCTTTCATGCTTCCGGAGCTCCTCCATGAGAGATACGAGACCGGTGCAGCGCGCAGGTGACGCTCATTATCACTCACGTCACCGGCCTCGCGCCGTTCCCTCACGGCTCTCACTCGCCCTGCTCGTCACATAGAGTTTGTTAATATATATATAATATGAACTAAATGTTGTTATAACACAAATCTAGAATAAGAAGATAAAATAAAAGGGATTTTTGGTTTAAAAGTAGAATCTCTGTTCTTTATTTTGTTGTTTTGCATGTTCAGATATTCATACAACAAAATATTCTGGGGGCTTTGGAAATTTAGTGAAAATTATGGAAGCCCGTTTCCGCCACTGAAAAAAAGAAGAAGATTATTGCAACTTTTTATCTCACAATTCAGACTTTTTTCCACAGAATTGTGAGATATAAAGTCGCAATAAGAGTAAAGAGTAAAAAAAAAAAAAAAAAATCAAAAATACACAAAATTTCCTAAATCCTAGATGGAGATGAGTGTCTGGTGTTTGTCAAAGCGTTATAATGTGACAATATGTTATTATAATTCTTAGTGAATTCTTAGTGAATCAGCATTTGTATGAGGATGACGTCATTTATTAATGATCCAATGATCACTTTTGTATGTAGTGAACTTTGGAGACACTTCCTGTTATTCTCATCTCCAAAAATGAGAATAACGTTGTTCCGCACAGCTCACCTGAGCAGACTTTCAGTTTTATTTCTTACATTTAAACCTCTCCAAACATTCAGTGATTCACAATGTTTTGACACGTGATGAACACAAGACTCATTCAGAACTTTCACCATGTAAGTTTTCATGTTTTTGAGTATAAATCGGGTCTGTGTGTAAGTTATTATTAATATGTGGTCATTAAATATAATTATTAAACTGTCACCACATTTCTAAAGCCTGTTGCTTGCTTTTGATTTAAGATGATAGTTTTCTTATTGGACATTTTGTCATGTAGATGTGTTAAATATTTAGACAGAATGAAAGAGAATGTTTAGTAATGTTTTATCACTCAGGAAAGTGTTTTAAATGTGTTTGTGATTATTATCCTGAATCTGTGACATGATCCAGCTCTTGTTTCCTCATCAGGTTCATACGGTTGAATTTTCTGCTGTTGTGCTTTGTGTATCATATCGGTCTGTATCATTTTTGTTTATAAATAATTGTAACTATTTTTGATTTTCAGTTGCATGAAGAGCTATTCTAGTCGATTGTTTCTCTGCCAAGTGAGCAGAACTGACAAATCTGATACAGTTTACTTGTCATCAGCATTTGAAATGTTAAAATGTGGCACAGCTAATATTCTTGGCTCATTATTACTTTGATAATATCTTTTTTTTTAAATCCAGTTGACTACAATAAGAATATTTCATGACGACCTTAATTACAAAGAATAGATAGAAAGTATATATTGATAGTTTGTTCTGAATTAATTTTATTCTGTCTATATTTGTATTTCATGTAGGAAACACTCTTATAGCTGTGACAGGGAACAAGGGAGGCATTGTCATCCTGTCATGTGACTTTAACGCCAGAGACATTTCAGACATTTTTTTAAGCAGACCGTCAAAAAACATCCTTGTTTGTGAGAATGAAGAATGTAAGAGTGAAAATAGCAGAGTGGTTAAAGAAGGATCATGTGACGTCATCATCAAGGATCTGATCTTCAGTGACGCTGGGAAATACCTTTTACATGTCTATTACTCTAGTGACCAGACAGAAGTGGAGCGACAAATCAGGGAGTATCATCTTCACATTCATGGTAAAATCAAAACTGTTCAACGGATTTAATAATGTTAACAGTGTAATAATGTTGGTACTGCATGCAGAGCCGTAACCAGCTGTCACGATCGTCAGTTGTAGTGCTCGCTAGAAACTCTAGAGGGCACTCCACCAGGGACTCACTCACTCACTCACTCATCCACCAAGGCAGACTACATTTCCCAGAAGCCCCGCACCCATCACTGATCACTCCACCAGCTGCAACACATTACCCAGTCACTGATTACATCACCCAGCCCATTCTTATCAGTCACACTATTTAAGCTCAGCACACACACACACACACACACACACACACACACACACACTGGTGCGAGGTCTTGTTATTTCCCCCGTGACTAACATTTCTGAGCGTTTCTTTCTGTGTCTGATTTCCCGGTTCTGATTTTGTCTGTTTCCTGATGGTTCTCTGCCTGATTTCACTGGACTGTTGTTATCTTGCGGCCTGTCCCGATCCATCTGCCTGTTCAACGTTTACAACTCTGCCTACCCTCGGATATTCCTGTTTGCTGTTGATTTGACCATTACCTGTTTGACCACGTCGCTAAATAAAAGCCTGCAATTGGATCTCATGCTGCTGACTCGCCAATCATCACACCAGAGAAGAGATTAAGGCCCCGTTTACACTAGTGCAGTTTCCACAGCGTTTCAGAAACGATCTCTGTCTACACTACACGACCCGAAAACGCATGACCGTTCACGTGCGTACAAGTGTAAACAGTTGCCTTTTGCACATGTAGGCAGCTGTAGTATTAATAAAATAACTGCTAAAAATTACAACAAAGCTTGCAAAGATTGCAGTTCAGTCTCCATGTTCTTATTCTTTCTTTTATCCATGTCAGTCCATTTATTCTGAAACACAACCTCGGCATTTTCAAACTAAAATGCAGCGTTTTCGAAAGTCTCCATTTTCAAAAGGTCGAAAACGCGAGAGGAGTGTAAATGACAGGCAAAACTTGTGCATTGTAAAAAGAAAACGCACTAGTGTAAACGGGACCTAAACGTGACACACCCCATCTAATATTCAGTTTATTCCAGTAGAAGCTTTTTTGATTTTTAAAATTACATTTTGTCCACTAAACATGTGTTTCTGCTCTTGATTGATTGACGCCATTAAAATAATGATAAATTGTTTCTCCTCAGATGAGATTTCTGTGAAAAGAGGAGAGAATGTAAAGTTGGATGTTCTGTTGATCAATGCTGATAAAGTGCAGCATCAGAGCAGAAGAAGAACAGAGTGGACGGAGGTGTGGACGAGAGGTCACGGGGTCACGAGTGACCGAATGACCATCAGAGATGGAAACCTGACCATCAATGACTTCACATCCACTGACTCTGGAACATACAGAGTTCTGGATTATGAAGGAGAAATCTTGATCACAGTCACAGTCACAGGTGAGAGAAGATCAGTTCTACCAGAAAGACTCGGGAGGTAAATTAACTTGCAATGAAATTTATTAACAATCAGCAAGCAAACATTGTAAGATAAAGTTCTTTGGCGTAGGCCCCGTCCGTAGCTTAGATCCTGAGGGTTGCGGACTCTGCATTTCCTGCCTGAAGATGAAGGCAGGGGCGTAGCCGACCCCCAAAAATGGTGAAGGATAATTTATCCTGTGACGGAGCCTACCCCCCAAAGAACTGTGAGAGGAACGGAAATATGCCAGTACTGATTCTTGTAGTTCCTAGGCAGAAAAATATAAATTGACTTAGAGACTTGTACTTACCAGTGGAGAAGCCGCTAACCGTGGCGCAAGAGGCAGGGAAGGATGAATACCACTGAGTGGTGAGAGAGAAAGCGAAGAATAGGAAGGAGAAAAGAGAAGAGGTAACACAGGTTGACACAGGCCACGTTAGGCCACATAGATAACGCCTTGAACGGCGACACAGGCCACGTTAGGCCACATAGATAACGCCTTGAACGGCGACACAGGCCACGTTAGGCCACATAGACACGACGCCTTGAACGGCGACACAGGCCACGTTAGGCCGCATAGACACAACACCCTTGAACGGCGACACAGGCCACGTTAGGCCACATAGACGACTCCTTGAACGGCGACACAGGCCACGTTAGGCCACATAGACACAACGTCTTGAACGGCGACACAGGCCACGTTAGGCCGCATAGACACAACACCCTTGAACGGCGACACAGGCCACGTTAGGCCACATAGACACGACGCCTTGAACGGCGACACAGGCCACGTTAGGCCGCATAGACGACTCCTTGAACGGCGACACAGGCCACGTTAGGCCGCATAGACACAACACCCTTGAACGGCGACACAGGCCACGTTAGGCCGCATAGACGACTCCTTGAACGGCGACACAGGCCACGTTAGGCCGCATAGACACAACACCCTTGAACGGCGACACAGGCCACGTTAGGCCGCATAGACGACTCCTTGAACGGCGACACAGGCCACGTTAGGCCGCATAGACACAACACCCTTGAACGGCGACACAGGCCACGTTAGGCCGCATAGACACAACACCCTTGAACGGCGACACAGGCCACGTTAGGCCACATAGACGACTCCTTGAACGGCGACACAGGCCACGTTAGGCCACATAGACACAACGCCTTGAACGGCGACACAGGCCACGTTAGGCCGCATAGACACAACACCCTTGAACGGTGACACAGGCCACGTTAGGCCGCATAGACACAACACCCTTGAACGGTGACACAGGCCACGTTAGGCCGCATAGACACAACACCCTTGAACGGTGACACAGGCCACGTTAGGCCACATAGACACAACGCCTTGAACGGCGACAAGTGACAATTTGATTATAAGTGAGTAAGATAGTAACACCACCACCAGTATTTGCATGAATTACCTTGACTGTAACTTGAGAGAGCTTGCTGAGCTTTTTGGAATCTGGTCTTATGTATGATTCGATAGCAGAGGAAGACAGTCTTCCCAGGGGCTTGATGGCTGATGTTGAAAATCCTCGGCTGCGGTGGTTGCTACCACAATTCTGAATGAAGGCCATTCCCCAGTAGAAGGGGAAAAGATTGAGAGATCCTGGAACAGAAGCTAATTGAGTCCTGAACAAAGCTTTACCAAACTGTTCTCCATTAGAGAGAAGTTGACAGTAGTTCTAAGTGAACTTAGATATTTAATCATGGAAGGAGGGACGGAATTTGTTATTAACTTAGAAAAGTTAAAGTGACACCAGACCTTTGGAGTCACACTGAGTGTTTAAGGAAAAGAGTTAAGAAATTAGGTGAACGCCCACGAGCAAGACTGATGTTTAAAATCTGTGGTAAATTCCAAGGACACGTGAAGCCGTAAGCATGGCCTCTAGCATTGTAGTGATACTTTGCAGAAGATGAATGATTGGCAGGCGTTAACAGAAGGTTTACAGGAGGATTTGGCTATGCCTTTGGGTGGCCGCCGAATAGATGAAATGAAAGACTTTGGCTTTTAGGATTAAATACAATGCATAAAATATTTCCTGCTAGCAATCTATGGATGGGTGAAATATAAAGATTACGGTTATCATGATTAGAATGACAAGGAACAGTGGTCGTGATCGAGGTGGGAATACCGGAGTGAATAATACCGGAATAATCTGTGGTGTAAGCGTTGAGTGTGGAGGGAGCAAGCCTTTTGCTTAAATCGGCTAGGCATTTTATGTAATTCAACACGAGATCTGATCAGGGTGAAATTTTTTTTTTTTTTAAATATATAAAATGTGTGTACTCATGTCTTTCCGTGTTTGAACGACATTCCCTCCGATGTTCACTTGACGCCACAACGAACCGGCATGAAGAGATAATCGGTTCACGAGCCGCTGAAGGATCTGTCACGACAATTAAAGAGCCCCTCTGAGTATTTAGTGTTTAACAGCTAAGAATTACAGTATATTAAATATGAAAAAAGTTTCAGTGTCCTCTTGGCTCCACGATGCATTCTCGCCCCGTGAGAACATGATGTGTGGCGCGAGAGAGCGGGCCGTCGGGCATTGCGACAGTGGCGGGTCTTGCGAATTGCACGGGCTAAAATCTTTTGGCTACCAAAATGACGGACGGCAGTTCAGCGTCAGTGACAGACCAGACTATACTCGTGTTAGAAGGGGAAGGAGGGGGCAGAGTGACTTGTTATTTTAAGGATACCGCGAACTCAGTAAAAACCCTGTATCGTTGGTTAAAGTCTGCCATCTTTGATAGGTACGACCTAACTCATCCCTCCAATCTAAAGCTTGACACAGAATGTCTCTGTAATGCTAAAGGATGACGAATTCGGCGAATGAGAGGTTCGTAGCTAACTGGGATCGTAAGTTGAGAAAAACTGCCTCGTCGTCGCGGTCAACCATAAGTCTGTCACTGTAAGCGATGGAAGCAGTAATGGAAGCACCCCCCCCCACGAAATTTCATAATCATATTACTAAGCAACCACTAGGAGGAATGACACGAAGAGGTATCATTTTAAAGCTTAGAACTCAACTTTTTAAAGCGACCAGTCATTGCTTTCAACTCTTAACGAGTGCTGAGTTAACCTAAGACGGAGTGTACCGCCCACGGGCAAATCATACCTTTAAAAATATTAATAATCAAATTTTCAAAACTCCGGCCTTCTTCATCACAAAATAGGTGTCATTGAAAGCTAGAGTGGGCATCATTATTTACGGCTGATTCTCATGATTAAAATGAGTCCAACATCGTCATAATCCAATGAAGCGATCACAATATGGATCGCGCAATTACAACACATAAACCCCCACGGCGCACAGCTGCTATAGCTAAAACTAAATGTAGCTATCAAGTGGCATTTCAGCATAAAACTTCATGAAACAGGCATAGATTGAGGAAAATAGCACATCATTACTTACAGTTGATGCTCCCGATTGAAATGACGCCAAGATCAACGGATTCCCACGTGTGGATCACGTGCTACTCCACGTGAAAGTGCAATTTTAAAAATACCCACTAGGGGGTGACGAGGGCTAAGCAAAAAGGCCACCTTGATTCCAAATGCTCCAACTTTTGATACTTCATGGGATCACCACAAATTAGATATCCAGATGGAGGTATGAATTGAGAAGGTTTTTTTTTTTTTTTTTTTTTTTTTTTTTTAAAGTTTCCTTCAAAACTATAGCAAGGAGAGTCAAAAGGTGGGTATCGTTTGAGAGTTATGAGTCTTTACTTTTGTGTGACACTCAGAAAAAGAACTCTGAAAATACCCTTAGGGTTTAAGGGGTTAATGGCCTTACCTAGGATAAAAGATCTGAGTTGGGGTGACATCATAACTGCAGCAGGTGGGACAAAACACCTACCGAACTCTTGAACTGATGCGGCAGTGGAGTGACTAAGATTTGACATTGCAGTTGTAGCAGGACGTCTAGGAATGGCATCTGGATTGTGTGATGAGAATTTAGAAGGGTAGATGAGGTCGAAGCCACACGCTGTTGATTGCTTGATCCGAGAGGAGTAGGGAAAATATTTTTGTTTAATGCAATTTGAAAGAATGAATACTATAAATCCAACGGTGCGATCCTCGGAGCTGTGCGCGAACTAGCATGGCGGCGCGTGGAGCTTATCTAACGCGATCATTATGAGTGATTAAACAGCAAAACACGTCCACTTGTGCGTATTTGACGATCAGAATGACAGATATGTCCAGCTATAGACCTCAATTTGTTAATATTGAACGGAAAATGAATAATCAGATCATTATTCATACAGCTCTGTTGTGCTGCCGTTTGTCAAATAATGAGCACCGTAAAGCAATAAAGTTACACGTTCTGAAAGACGGTCGCTTTGAAAAAACTCGCGCTGAGCGTTCAGCCGGAATATTTTAAATTTACGTGCGAAAGGGTAGCTGGCTCTGAAAGGCATTGAACAACTTTGATGAGCTGTGAATTTACATCCTCCGGTTCAGATATCCATGCAGCAGCGGCACTGAACGCGTGTACTGCAAACACACGGAAGAGGAGATGCAGGACAATATTTTCGTCAGAATCTGAATAATCGCAAACAGCGAGATTATTCAGGGACGAGGTTGAGTTTGCAACTGAATGCTAACAATTAGGTTTCGCGTCAGCATCTGCAAACTCAGACAAGTGTGATGAGTACCGATCTTATATGCTACATGTGTTGGATAATGATTGGTTAGATCTAAATTAGAAGTGACGTAACATTTGAGTCTTCCTGACAGAACTTGCGCTAGAGCTTTCATTACAAACTGTTTGTAGAAATAACTGAGGTTTATTCATCTTGATTTGTTGAGTAAATGTGTGACGGATCTTTAATATCCTCTACAGAATCCAGTACACAATCAGGAAAACTTGACAGAGATGATTTCAGAACTAATGACGCTGAACAACATAGTAAGTAAAACAGGAGGGATTGAAAGCTTTCCTAAATGAATAATAAAATAATAATAATAAAAATCCTGCGTTCTCCTCCCACATTCCTCTTTCCAGCTGTTTGGCAATGGATTTGGTTGGTGGTTCTGCTTGCGTGTCTGTTTTTTTGGGTCTGGTGGTTCTGGATCTGTTTACGTTTCCTGTTATTAAGACACATAAACTTCTGCACAGGAAGGCGGATATAATCCCTACCAATGAATCCCAATTCAAGATTCTGTGAACGTGGTCCAGAACATCTAGTGACGACATTGGTTTCTGTAATCTGCCTTCAGAGCCAGCAGAACTACAGAGGATTCGGTCAACTTATCTCTGCAATGTATTTAATGTACAACAGGGGGAGGTTAGAGGAGTGAGGTTTACTCGCACAGCAACAACTACCTAAACCTAACTCCCATCCGGGTCACGGCACCAATGTAACCCCTCGACCCGCTCCGAGCAGGCCTTGAACCCCGGTCTTCCGGCATGGGAGTCAGACGCTCTAACAAGGACGCTAAAGGCTGCAAGCCATCTCATGTGGAGTATCTCACGTAAATACAGTCAGTTATGGCTTAAGTGAACATAAATAGCTCGATGAAAATTGGATAGGCGTTAGTATATTAGATGTTGTGGCCTTCGGTCTTAAAGTGACAGCAGCCGAAAATGTCTGTCATTAATGTTAATCAAACAACAAAATGTGTTAAATAAATGTATGCATAGTGTACCTGAAAAATGTATTTTATTTAATTTGTAACTGTCGTATTTGTGCTGTTGTTTGTGATTCACTTCTTTGTTCTTTTTTTTTAATAACAAAAATAATTATCATTATCATGAAATAAAATTTCCTATCCATCCCGTCCCGTATTTCACCGTGAGTCACCCTATTGAGCAATTATACTCCTTAAGAATAGTGACCAATCAAAACACTCTTCCTTAGTCGGAGGTGCCAAATATAACTTGTTCCTGGAAGCTGGAGCTCACCTGAGGGATACTTTTGTTTTTGTTTTTACTCGAATCTCTCGCTAAACATGTTTGCAGAGTTTTGACACCTGAAGACTTTCACCATGTAAGTTTCATATTTGTAAATATAAATCCAGCCTGTGTCTTTTGTGTTATTATAGTATTTAGTGTAGTTTGAGGAAAACTAAACCTGCTAGTGATGATGAGGAAATAACTTGACATGTTTATGTTGTTTGTGTTTTGAGATCATTTTCCGTATTACATAAAACCAAAGATTCAGATTATAGTTTGGTGTTTCAGATTGGACATTTTTATCATGTGAGATCGAAAGTCAGTGTTTAGTAATATTTTTGTACCTCAGTATAAATGTGTTTGATGTGTGTCTCTGCAGGTTTTTGCTGCTGCTGTTTTGTTTCATCAGTCATTGTGGTCAGTGTCATTTTGATTGACTGATTTTCAATGTAAGGTAGAATCGTTCAATTGTTTCTCTTTTGCACCAAGTGACATTTGTAGATTGATGTTGGAAACTTTCCACCTTATTGCATCATCACATGACTTCTCTATGCATTCTAGTTCATTAATCATCTTAAAATGAGTGTTAATGAAGCTGAACAGCTGAAGAAAAAGATCGTTTGATTGTTCACTGTAAATTGTAATTGCATGGAGAAGGTGATCATGGCTTGAATCAACAATCATCTGGAGCAAAGAAAAACCAAACGACTAAAATAACTCTAGAAAAAGCTGTAATTACAGAGAATAAGCTGAAAATCCACATTTATTTTTCATTATTGATAGTTTGTATTGAATAAACTTTATGCTGCGTTTGCAGACACAACTACACATGTGACAAGAGAAAAAGGAGAAAATGCCATCCTGTCCTGTGACTTTGAGGCCAGAGAGATCACTCATATTGTTTTAAGCAGTCTGTCAAAAAACATCCTTGTTTGTGAGAAGGAAGAATGTGAGAGTGAAAATGGCAGAGTATCTAAAGAAGGATCATGTGACGTCATCATTAAGTATCTGAGACCGAGTGATGCTGGGAAATACATCCTGAGAGTCTATTACACTGATGATGAGACAGAGCTGAAGCGACAAATCATAAATTATCAACTTCATATTCATGGTAAAGTCAAAACTTGTCAAAACATGATCATGTTGTTTCTGGATTTCCTGATAATGTTAACAATGTGACATGCAGGGCCGTAACAAGCAAAGATAGCAAATGTCACACATGCCATCCAACATCTAGATTTAACAGGATGGGATGAACGGGTTGAACAGGATGTACAGGATGGTCTTTAGTCACTATAATTCGTACAAGAAGAAAAATTAGGCTCATAAAAACAATTCATCAATAAACATTAACATTACAATTTGTAATGCAATTGACAAAAACAAACTCGCTTAACACATTCTAAAGAAAGAACTCAAAGGACATGGTTTGGTGTCCATTCAAACACCCACAAAGAAAACACAAAACAAAGAAAGGAAATGAGGTCTATTTATAGACCTTGACCAGGGAGTTGTGGGCAATGTAGTGCACCATATATGGTGGTGTAATTTACTAGGAATTGTGGGAGACGTAGTACAAAAAAAAGAAAGAAAAAGTATTGAAAACAAATGTCAATTTACAACAGGCTGATTTCCCTCAATCCTAAATCTGTGTTTCTGCTCTTGATTGATTGACATCATTATAATAATGATGAATGTCTCTGTTTCTCCTCAGATGAGATTTCTGTGAAAACAGGAGAGCAGCTGAAGATGGATGTTCTGTTGACCAATGCCTATAAAGTGGAGCATCAGAGCAGAAGAAACACAGAGTGGACGGAGGTGTGGACGAGAGGTCACGGGGTCAGGAGTGACCGACTGACCGACAGTAATGGGATTCTGACCATTAAAGCGTTCACATCCACTGACTCTGGAACATACAGAGTTCTGGATTATGAAGGAGAAATCTTGATCACAGTCACAGTCACAGGTGAGAGAAGATCAGAGGATGATCACAGATAATATTTTTAATACATCATGAGCTTGTTTTTTTTCTAACATCTGGAGCAAAAGAAAAACCAAATGACTAAAAACATTTATTTTTCAGTATTGATACTTTGTATTGAATGAAGTTTATGCTGCCTGTGTTTGCAGAAACCACAACTACACATGTGATGGGACAAAAAGGAGGAAACGCCATCCTGTCATGTGACTTTGAGGCCAGAGAGATTTCATATATGGTTTTAATCAGATTCTCAAAAAACATCTTTGTTTGTCAGAATGATGAATGTGAGAGTGAAAATAGCAGATTATTGAAGAAAGGATCATGTGACGTCATCATCAAGGATCTGATCTACAGTGACGCTGGGAAATACATCCTGAGAGTTCATTACACTGATGACCAGAGAGAGCAGAAGATGAAAACTGTGGAGTATGATCTTCATATTCATGGTGAAGTCAAAACGGATCAAAACATGATCATGTTCTTTCTGGATTTCCTGATAATGTTAACATTGTGACATGCAGGGCCGTAACAAAGACAGTAAACGTCACACATCCCATCCAATTTCAATGGATGATTTTTAAATGATTACATTTGTTCCCTCAATCCTAAATCTGTGTTTCTGCTCTTGATTGATTGACACATTATAATAATGATGAAAGTCTCTGTTTCTCCTCAGATGAGATTTCTGTGAAAACAGGAGAGCAGCTGAAGATGGATGTTCTGCTGATCAATGCTGATAAAGTGGAGCATCAGAGCAGAAGAAGCACAGAGTGGACGGAGGTGTGGACGAGAAGAGGTAGAGTCAGGAGTGACCGACTGACCGTCAGAGATCAGACTCTCACCATTAAAGCGTTCACATCCACTGACTTTGGAACATATGAGGTTCTGGATTATGAAGGAGAAATCCTGATCACAGTCACAGTCACAGGTGAGAGAAGATCAGAGGATGATCACAAATATCATTTTTAATACATCATGAGCTTCTCTTTCAAACCAAAGCTAAACTGTATAACTAATCTTTTCATATCTTGTGCAGAATCTGGCTCCACAGGAAAACGCAAAGGTAACACAGAAGAACAGTAAGAGGCTGTTTAAAAAAAATGACAGTGAATTTAAAAATGCAAAATTTGTGCTCTCTTCCCAGATTTCCTCCATCGTTATCGAGAACTTTTGAGTGACTATCACCGTTGGCCAGAGATAGTGAGTGGGATTTTTGTGATTACGGTAGTTATTGGGTATATAGTGATTATGGCAATTCAGATTGTGTTGAGGATTGCTGGGCTCTGGTAATTTTCCTTGAGCGCCAAATAGATCTTTAGAGGATTCTGTATTAAATTTGATAATTTGATATATATTTACAAAGATTATATTTGTTTACTGTATCTGCAAGTGGCCTAGTTAAAGATTTGGACAAGTGACTGAAAGTTACCAATCCTAATTCTTGAACTCTGAATTATAGTTTTTATTGAATATTAACTATTGTTTCTAAAGAGTTAGGAAAGTATTTATAGTTAAAACAAAAAACTGAAAGCATTTACCTATATATTTATTTTAAAAGAGTGTACAAATATTTCTGTTTAAATAATATTTCTTATTTATATATAACATTTAACACACTTTCTTGTTTAAGATATATTTTTAATATATATTTACATGTCTACTTGATGTTTATTTTCCTGTTTATCACTGTGAAGCTGTTTAATATTCAAGAGTTATTGATGTTGTTGATTTGACCGATTTAAAAACAATCTGTACTGTAAAAAACTCTAGAAATATTCGTGACTTGACTATGGATGAGGAAGGTTGGAATACACGACTTTTAAAATCTTCACATATTTTAAAACACTAAGAATCATACACTTGCTGCCTTTGTAAATGGTTACAGAAAACTGGACATCACACACTAGACATTTTACATTGTTTAGAGCACAAATATAAAACACATTTGACCTCCTTCAACTGAATTATGAATTATGCCCTTAAAAAATCTGTCTGTGCCAATTATTCACTATGAGATTTTCTGTGAAATCTGTCAGCTCAAACCTGCAGTCTGCCTCTGACTTTCAGCAACTACCGTCCACTCGTCCAGACTGTGAATCAGGACAAAAGTCATGTGTATTCCAGCCTTAAATTGAGTTCATTATGAACAGGTTTTTTCTGACACTGTATGTACTGAAAACAAATTAAACAATATTTGTAAGTCATACTTTTGTTTGTGTGCATTTTTGTATGATATATACTGTATATTCTATGATGAAATATAAAGAAGGAATTTCAGGAGTTTACTTTTGTTGCATTTACTTAGAAAATATACAGCTTCTTTGTGAAGGTGATTCACACTGCGGCAGATCCATAAAACAGCATGTGCTGAAAAGTGGTCGTCACCAGCCCCACTCCAGCACCCCAGAGACAAGCCATCCAGGATATGTGGTGGATCTTGGAGATCTTTTGAGGAGGATTTGATAGACTGGTTTGGAGAGGTGATACCCTATGCCCCTGAATCTTCAGGGCCCTCTGAATGTCCAGCATCCCATGTATTTGTATTTATATCTGTACCACCCAACCTCCCTCTCCCACCTCCTTAAACAGCCAGTTCCTCATTCCTTCACTGGTGTCCTTCATCTCCTCTGCATCTCCAGCACGGAGCAAGGATCTGCCAAGTGTCTTCAGGCCACCAGCTCCACCTAGCCTAGAGGATCCCCCGCGTCCATCTCCAGACTCTGGGACCATGGCTCCACCTCGGCCTGTCGCCACTTTGGCTCCACCTTGGTTGGTATCACAGGTACGGTACATTATACATGCTACCCTTGGGATCAATTATGAGACACCCAACTCTACATACCTTTTAAAACTTATAAGCAAAGTTATCTATAAAAGATATGACGACTGAGATAAATCAGACACAAATATTTGTTATATTTATCAAATATTCTTAAAACCCCCTTCTAACTACAAACCAAGGAGTCTACCCAACCCCAAGGTAATAGGACTGCAGGCCTTTTTTTTTTACGAACCGAAAGTATGCAGACCTCTGCAGGCTACAAGGAAGACACAAACCCTGTAAAAAGAGTCTCCTGCATCAATTTATAGATGAACTGATCTATAAAAGAACATGCATCCCAGGACTTTGTGTTTACAATTGCTACTATTGTTTAGCGTCTTTTGTATGGTTAATGCATACTTTATGATAAAAACTACAAACAAACTACCTTACATATATCGTGTCTCCTATCAAATTAATGCTCATTTCATGCATACTTTATGATAAAAACTACAAACAAACTACCTTACATATATCGTGTACTCCTATCAAATTAATGCTCATTTCACGAATTACATTTTCATGTATGTGACTTCCTCAGATCCATCAGATGCAGTGCGTGTTTGTTGTATTAATAGGAGCATAAAAGGACACAAACTGCCATTTTTATCATGCTCTGAAACAAATCCGTAAATTCCCCCAGAGAGGAATTCCCCCAGGAATTGGTTCTGACTCTGTCTGCGTGTAAATTGTCACTTAAATGATTTTGATTCTGTACATGCTCTTAAAGTACTGAAAATGGTAAGAAATACTTATTTTTTCTGTCAGTGGAAAATATCCTTTTCTTAGAATCAATTAATAATCAACACTGAGTGTTCACAGGATGAACAGATTGATTGATTGTAATTTGAATGTAGCTACATTAAGTTAATCTTACGAAAAGTGTGAACATTCAGAGTGATTGGCTGCTGTGGCTGTTTGATGGGAGGATGTAACACTTAGACAATAATTCAGTGCTTTTTAATTCTCTGGCACGGAAACTGTGTGGGTTTTAGAGCCTCCGCATCGAGCTGGAACCTTTAGTTTGATCAACAACTTTACGACCAACAGACACAATGGAAAAAGTTATTTTCTTCTTCGGTGTATTTTCTTATTGGATTGTGCAAATAATGTCCAGTGGTAAATATATTCTATTTCAAACATTCATGAATTTAACATATCAATCTCAAATAGCTAGTATATAGCTAGTGTCAACATAGTCTAAAAGGATCCGTGTTTATCAATGTCTCTCCAGGTGCGTCAGTACGAGGATCTTCTGATCTGTTAAGAGTTCAGATGGGAGAAGACATCACTCTGAACTGCAGCATGAGAAACAGATATAAAGTGTCCTGGTATCATCTCAGATCTGAACAACTCAATCTACTGATTTCTGCAGAGAAGGACAAAACTGGAAGAAAACTTTTGATCACCTACAATCCAAATGGTCTGAAAATGACTCATGACAGTTGGGTCACCACAGTTTCTTTAACTATTTCTGGAATAACAGCATCAGATTCTGGTCTTTATTTCTGTGGAGCAAAGTCTGAGACTCCAGAGATGCACTTCGACAACTCCATCAGACTGGAGATCGAGGGTAACACATTTCAGTTTCTCATCATATCTTCACTAACCTGTTGTTGTAGGAACGTGTAATATGAGCCACTCAAAATGAGATTTTTATTTTCACGGTTTGTGATTGACAGCAGCGCACAAATATATAAACTTAGCACTAGCCAAATTTTACGGCTAATTGAGCCAATTTGAGGAGTGGTCTTAAAAACAACAAAAGTTACAGAAGCATGTTTGTGTGTGTGTTCATATATTTACAGATTTTATATTCACAGGTCATTCAGAAGAAAAGACGAAAGGAGAAGATGAAATCACAGGTAACATGTTGCTTGTTTAATTGGTTTTCCCCAATTCTAACTGCTCTTCTGTGAAGATTCAGCATTAATTATAACACTGTCTGGTTGTTTGAATCTAAATAACTCTTCTGTTTCCATAGAGGAGGTGACGGTGACGGAGCGAGTGTTGATGTTCGGTGGTGTCGGACTGGCTGCTTTTGTGTTTATTCTGCCTACAGTCATTGCAGGAGGAATCATTTACCATCGTGGACAGCAGAAAGGATGGAAAGAAGCGGAACGTGCAGCTCTGATGAGTCACAAATCAGATAAATGACACATTTACGTACTTTATTTGTCAATCTGAGCTTTGCACTGCTAGGAAAATAAGCATTGCTGTGGGGCAGTGGTTCTCAGCCCACAAATGCGGCCCACGATACACCGACCACATTTCAAAAATAACTTCCAGTTTAACAATTTATTTTTGTTTTTAAATTAAATTAAAAGGGATTACATGAATATAAGTTTGAACTATAATGTTTTTTGTTATATAAAATCATTTTGGTCATCATAAATTATTTTCAGACATGCGCAGACCTACTATATACTGAGGACTCAGTTAACCAACACTTACAAGCGCGTGCTAGAAGCCATTATTTTTGTACATTTAGGGATCAAAATGGACAAATTTGTTATTAGAGGAGAAAAACGAAATGAACTGAAGGAACACATTGCAAACAAGAAGAGTCGCAGCATCAGCAGCGAAGGTAAGAAGATTTGAAGAATCAGTTTGCTGTCAATGAGCGAGATGGGCAGCCTTTGTTTGCTCTGTAGTAAAGTACTTATCATACTTGGCAAAACCTACAGTGTCAAAAGACATGTGAATTTGATGTGTTTGTTTGATGTACTTGTATTTTAAATCAATTAAAAAAAAAAAAACGCATTGGCGCTCCCGCAGCAGCTGGTTGATGTTGCACAAGGGATTGTGATTTTACAGAATACTTGATATCGTCAGATTGAACCAATGCGCTCAATGTTGTGTAACGTGAGTTTAATGAACGGGAGAGTTTCACTTTGATATGAAGAAGTCGCACTGCCAGCCATTTCATCACACTGAAACGAAAAAGAATTTCTGATAGTATTTGTTGCCAGTAGTATTTGTTGATTTTGAAGTGTGACAAATAAAATACTGTATGTGCAGCCAGAAGCTCTTCTGTGTGCAACATCTAGATATAATAATGATATTATCTGCTAATCTGATTGGTTTTCATTGGTGACGTCATATGTAAATGATATTAGACTTGCACTTGGACCATAGTGCGGCCCATTGGGAAAAAAGGTTGAGAACCACTGCACTTGGGGAAAACAAATGACAACAGACATCCCAGATTGCATGAGTTTGCATGATATGTTGTGATAAATGATGTCTTTTCCAGCACCAGTGTAACTTAAACAGTTATTAATGGCTGTGGTCATTATTCAGGTTTGTGTGGTTCAGTCAGTATTCAGGTAATATGTCAAGAGTTGCCACTGTCTTTAATACACTGTATCAATATCAATGCAAGAGTTAGAGCTACTGCAGTTTTTACATGTATGTCCTTATTCAAAAAGAACAGCAAACAACTTCTTAATGCAAAAAAAAAGCTTTAATATCATTATACCAGTAGAACTCGTGTTAAAAATGAACATTGAGTCTGGTTATATCTTTAGATGTCTTTAAGCTGTTTTAGAGAATATATGAATGTACAGTGGGTACGGAAAGTATTCAGACCCCCTTAAATTTTTCACTCTTTGTTATATTGCAGCCATTTGCTAAAATTGTTGTTCATTTTTTTCCTCATTAATGTACACACAGCACCCCATATTGACTGAAAAACACAGAATTGTTGACATTTTTGCAGATTTATTAAAAAAGAAAAACTGAAATGTCACATGGTCCTAAGTATTCAGACCCTTTGCTGTGACACTCATATATTTAAGTCAGGTGCTGTCCATTTCTTCTGATCATCCTTGAGATGGTTCTACACCTTCATTTGAGTCCAGCTGTGTTTGATTATACTGATTGGACTTGATTAGGAAAGCCACACACCTGTCTATATAAGACCTTACAGCTCACAGTGCATGTCAGAGCAAATGAGAATCATGAGGTCAAAGGAACTGATTGAAGAGCTCAGAGACAGAATTGTGGTAAGGCACAGATCTGGCCAAGGTTACAAAAAAAAATCTGCTGCACTTGAGGTTCCTAAGAGCACAGTGGCCTCCATAATCCATTAATGGAAGACGTTTGGGACGACCAGAACCCTTCCTAGAGCTGGCCGTCTAGCCAAACTGAGCTATCGGAGGAGAAGAGCCTTGGTGAGAGAGGTAAAGAAGAACCCAAAGATCACTGTGGCGGAGCTCCAGAGATGCAGTCGGGAGATGGGAGAAAGTTGTAGAAAGTCAACCATCACTGCATTCCTCCACCAGTCTGGGCTTTATGGCAGAGTGGCCCGACAGAAGCCTCAGTGCAAGACACACGAAAGCCCACATGGAGTTTGTTAAAAAACACCTGAAGGACTCCAAGATGCTGAGAAATAAGATTCTCTGGTCTGATGAGACCAAGATAGAACTTTTTGGCCTTAATTCTAAGCGGCATGTGTGTAGAAAACCAGGCACTGCTCATCACCTGTCCAATACAGTCCCAACAGTGAAGCATGGTGGTGGCAGCATCATGCTGTGGGGGTGTTTTTCAGCGGCAGGGACAGGACGACTGGTTGCAATCGAGGGAAAGATGAATGCGGCCAAGTACAGGGATATCCTGGACGAAAACCTTCTTCAGAGTGCTCAGGACCTCAGACTGGGCCGAAGGTTTACCTTCCAACAAGACAATGACCCTAAGCACACAGCTAAAATAACGCAGGAGTGGCTTCACAACAACTCCATGACTGTTCTTGAATGGCCCAGCCAGAGCCCTGACTTAAACCCAATTGAGCATCTCTGGAGAGACCTAAAAACCAACGTTTACCATCCAACCTGACAGAACTGGAAAGGATCTACAAGGAGGAATGGCAGAGGATCCCCAAATCCAGGAGTGAAAAACTTGTTGCATCTTTCCCAAAAAGACTCAGGGCTGTATGAGATCAAAAGGTGCTTCTACTAAATACTGAGCAAAGGCTCTGAATACTCAGGACCATGTGATATTTCAGTTTTTCTTTTTTAATAAATCTGCAAAAATGTCAAGAATTCTGTGTTTTTCTGTCAATATGGGGTGCTGTGTGTACATTAATGAGGAAAAAAAAAGAACTTAAATGATTTTAGCAAATGGCTGCAAAATAACAAAGAGTGAAAGATTTAAGGTGGTCTGAAAATTTCCCTACCCACTGTACATCTCTTCTGTGGCACATAAATCTTGACTGAATAAAAATGTAAACAGACGTCTTGAATGATACATGTGTTGTTGTGAGATACGCTTCGATAAACAGCAGTAAAACAGTTAAATCTGTTAAATTCAGAGATATAGAGCTGTCTTCACACTTTCAGAGAAAAGTTTCCACATCATTGTCATGCGATGCACAATATTGATTTCCTGACTGACTGCGTTATGTGAAACCACAAAAAGGTGAGGATGAAAAACTGACATGCTGACACTAAAGAGCAAACGAACAAATTAGCCTTAGTGTGTGTGAGTGTGTGTGTGTGATTTATGAGGACACAAATGTATATAATGTCATGTGTATTACACTGGTGTTACAACTTAACTGTGAAATATGAGGACATTTCATGAATCCTCATAATTCAAATAGCTGTAAAAACATACTAAACAATGTTTTATTAAAATGTAAAATAGCAGAACATTTTGTGTGATGGTTAAGTTTAGGGGTAGGGGTAGTGTAGGGGGACAGAATGTACAGTTTGTACAGTATAAAAACCATTACGCCTATGGAATGACCCCATAAAACATGAAAACACAACATGTGAGTGTGTGTGTGTCAAAAGTGGTTATGACATTCATTAAACAGCTAGTTCCTTTAAAAAAGGTATAGTACTTTTTTCAATTATATATTGATTTTAATCAAGGGAATGAAAATGGGGTTTGCAGTATATGCAGTGGCGCAGTGGCGCCCCCTTCTGTGTGGAGTCGTTGTGCCTAAATCATTCTTTGAAATTTTCTTCAATAAAATGCTATAAATAACCAAAAGTTTATTTGTTAAAAATAAGATTTTCATTCATCTTTTGTTTAGGTTTTAAAATTAGCTCTTTTTTTATTATATCAAGTCGTGGTGGGGAAGCCAATAATGTTGTAAGAACCAATTCAGTAAGCTTTCGATTTGTATTATCATCATTATGATTATTTTCTGTATCATTTAAGAAATTACTTGAAGTATTCCTATACAAAGTATTTCTCAGTATATTTTACTTGTTTGCTTTAGAGCCACTCCTCCTCATGTTCAGACAAGAAGAAAAGAAAAACAGTTATCAATATTTTCTGGCTGTCACAAATAAGAAAATGGTCTAATTCAGAATCTAAGGAAAATACTGTACATGTTTAAAACATGTAAGTTTTCAAAGGAATTGGATTCATATTTGAGCACTGTTTGAAAGTATTGGCTAAACGAGAGAAGGATTGCATTTTTATGTTTGTGAAAATAAATATGCAACAGTTTAACAGACTGGTCGTGTGTTTTTTGACTCCTAATAGAAGCAAAAAAAGAAGCTTGTTTCTACTAATATTATGCAGCATATAACATTGTTACTATTAGGGTTCTCTCCTGCAGTGCCCTTTAACAGCCACCAGAGGGCACTCCACCCTGAACTACTGCCTCACCATTGGACTCCATTTCCCACAATTCACTATACAGGAACTAGTCACTCTTTACATTTTTTAGCTTTAATTAGGATGAATTTATATTTAATTTATACAGTGAAGACTATGGCTGCGTCCGAAATCGCCTACTTCTCTACTATATAGTAGGGGAAAAGCAGTAGGTGAGCGAATAAGTATGTCCGAAATCTTAGTAGTCACAAAAGAGTAGTCGAGAAGTTCCCGGATGGCCTACTGCTTCCGCCCTTTTTTTTATTACAAAAAGAAACAAGTACAATAAGGCAGTATTAAGATACAAGAGAATCTAAAAGAATAGAGCACAACAACAACAAGAAAAAAAATTAAAAAAAAATAAATAAAAAAATACAAATTTACACAGCAGGGTCTTCTAATTTAAATTTCCTCAATAAATTAAATAGAATTTTTCCTTTTATGCATTTTAACATCCTTAGAGATTTACAGTACAACCAAAATTCTTTTTGAAAAACAGAAAACAATGGTTTTGCTTTAAGGCACTTACATTTGTGAATGAAAAATTTTCCCAAAATTAAAACATTATTTAGTAAAAATTGAATATTTATATCTTCCATTAGTATACCAAAAAATATATCATTTTTAGAAAATTAAGAATTCACATTAACAGAAACTTTAAGCCACTCATACATATCTGACCAAAAAGCTCTACTGAATTTACAGTCAAAAAATAAATGTACAGTTGTTTCAATGTCACAATCACAGAAAATACAATTATTGTGGTCAATATTAAATCTATGCCTATAAGGAATTCTGAAGATGGGTAGATATCATTAAAAATTTTAAAATGAACTTCCTTGGCTTTGGGAGGGATAGGAAAGGAAAGATACAAAGCTCCTAATTTATGTAATGGAGCTCTTGGGAAAAATTTGATTAACATTATTTCGACTGGCTTGATTTGGGAATTTTTCTTGGGTTAGTAAAGTTCTGATTAATTTATTTGGCATGCTACTTGTGACAAAATCTTGCCCATTTATTCCGCCCAGATTCTTGAGCGCTTTCCGAAAAGTACTTTTCTACCCCAGGAGGCCACGGGAGAGGATACGTCAATCAAACACGGAGGAGAAAGAGGCGTTTTCAAATATGAGTATTGAAAACATTCCTTGTGTTAAAATAGCATTTGTTGAACTACTGTAAACTGTTGAAGTGTTGAAGGTGTAAAGACGCTATATATATATAGTATAGTTGTGATTTTGCTTTGGTGGTGACGCTGCAGAGATCGAACCAGCATCCTTCTGCTTACCAGTTCAGTGGTTCAGCCCACTACACCACAAAAGTAGTAAAACTACATCAATAATTTGCATGAAAAAATGGCAAGAAAAGGAATGCTGACATGGATTGTAAAATGTTTTAATCTTTAAATGTTTTTTTAAGAGGTAGTCATGTTCTTGGAGAGCAGACACAGTGGCAGCCAGATTGTCTCACACATCTTCTCCAACTCTTGCTTCAAGTTTTGTGGGGTTCAGGGGTCCATCATCATGGTCTTCCTCATCCTCTGGATCAGTTATGTCCCCATTTAGAAGAGCAGGGACATGATCAACAGCAAAGACAAGTGAAGGTGTTCACGGTGGTCAGCTGCTTCATCAAAATAAAGCTGCAGAATTGGCACAGCTGTGTTGAGATGGCAGTATGATGTGGGGTTCAGCGCCCGTAAATATGTGATTATTAGTACAATAAGTCTGAATAAAGCTTTGTTTCACGTGTTGTTGACTTGTATATGTATTTATTTATTGTGCTTACTTTTATTCATTCTTTTACTCATTTGTTTCCTATTGTTGTCAGTAAATAAACTATAATTATTTTATTAATTCATGCTTTAAATCATTGCTTGACTGAAAATTGAGATGTATTCATCTTGACTGCACTTGTCTAGTGTGTGTTCAGTCATCGCTGTCATGTGACAAAACTAATGACATTTTGCTTGTTTTACTAAAACATCATTTTCAGTAAGAAGTAATATAATGAAATATTAGGCAGCATTTTCATTATTATTGTGTGTAAGTGTTGAGGTGGGCTGGTAATGCAATTCATTCTGGGGTAATCTTATTTTTAGTAGTAATACTTACATTTTCTGAGTACAAAATCAACATCCTTCTCCAAAGGCGGGATTTTCGAGCAGCTGAGGAAAACCGTAGGGTTGAGTTACAGATGCCGTGAGGTGTTAGTGCAGCTGTGACTCGTGTGTTTTTATTATCTATTGCAGAACTTAGAATTACATACAAGATCTGGGAAAATACCATGGTTGTATCTTTAACAATAAACAATCATAAACAAAAAAACATGGGTTTGTGTACATCATAATATGAGATTAAATGCAGAGCACAAAAAAGCACAATGATAAGGTTAAATATCTGAATAATTCATCATAATGCATTATATATATATATATTACAAGCCTGATGAATGAAACTAATTCTTAAATTCAAGAAAAAGAGGGAAACAGAAGATTTAATTCACTTTTGCTTGTGGATGAAAATGTTTGCATATAAAATAGAGGTTGCGATTTTGGGTTTTTATAATAATAAAAAAATATCTTTAAGGATAAAACTGGGTCACATTAGGGTTGAAAATATAAAAACTGGAATTAACCGCAAATTTATTGGTACAATCACAAAATAAATGGGGGGGCCGTTTTTTCAACTAGACCAAAAATTAGCAAGTTTAATCAATATTAAGGTATTTAAAGATAGATGAATTAAACCTGTCACTCATATCTTTTAAGTTGTTGCGCTTGCGATAACGTCGCAGGTCACATGATAACGTCAACATGGAGGTTGATTTCCAGATCGCATTCATACTCAACGAGATTTCATTCATACTCTTTTAGCACTCGTTAAGTACCTACTCATTGAAATCAAGTACCTACTCACTGAGTAGGCGATTAACTTCTCGGCTTCGGTTTGCGTTCATACGGAAGGCTTTCCAGCTATTTACAGCTGTTTTCTTGACTCACACGAGACTTTTTTTCTGAGAAGTTCCGGGTTCATTCAGTCATGCTGTCACGTTTTTACCTGTAAGCAGGGGCGGATTTAGTGATTTGGGGGCCCCAGGCAAAACACAGGAATGGGCCCCTGATTGCACACATTTAAACTTGAGGTGTCTTTCATTGTTGTGATGCTTGCTGCTGCATGGCGGTGTCCCATAGTTGTGTCCGTTTTTTTTTTGTTTGTTTGTTTTTAGAT
This sequence comes from Zacco platypus, assembly GCA_038088235.1. NCBI lineage: Eukaryota > Metazoa > Chordata > Actinopteri > Cypriniformes > Xenocyprididae > Zacco > Zacco platypus. The sequence continues at coordinate 1,165,777 of CM076071.1, forward strand.
TTTTCGTGTTCATGTTATAATGGTTTTCTTATGGAAGCCTGTTTCCACCACTGAAAAAAAGATTATTGTGACTTATCTCAGAATTCTGACTTTTTTTTTCTCAGAATTCTGACTTTATATCTCACAATTCTGTGAAAAAAAGTAAAAATTCTAAGTTAAAAAGTCGCAATAATCTTTTTTTTTTTCAGTGGCGGAAATAGGCTTCCATACTTTCTTCATAATGTAGATGTTCACATGTAAACGGGTTATAACAGTATTAGAGTAGTTTGGACACTAGCTGCTACTTTGGGGTAATTTTCACTGCACCGTTGTTTACACAACGCAGGGCTGTCTAATTCTTTAATATATATATATATATATATATATATATATATATATATATATATTATTTATTTTAATTACAGATTTAAATTAAACTGAAGGAAATTGTACATTTACATGCTTAAGAATTATTTCAACCAAAAATTAAGTGTGCCTGTATGGAAATGTATATTATTTATTTTATGTATTTTAATTTTACTGGTAATCACATGAAGGCATAAAACATTTATTTTCTATTCCAATGTAAATAATACTTTAAAAAAAAACTTTAATTTTTATACATTCGCTAAACAGAGGTTTACTGTTAAAATTAGACATACACTACTGTTAAAAAGTATAAACAAACTTTAATTTGAGGGGTTGCCTTGAAGATCTTTTTTTTCTGTGTGTGTGTTTCTCACAAATGAAACGGTAAATGCTCACGATTTCCGTGATGCAGAAAACGCGGACGGAATCGCGGAATCCATTCATAAAATCGGAATTTACTGTTTAACGTGGAATGTTACGGAATTTTTCGAATTTTGGATGAATACATCAAATGCAGGTCGGTACACTGCAATCAAATAGCGATACGGACTAGTGTATGTTAATATTAAACGGCAAAAATACTATTTAAACATGAATACTTTATGTTTTGTGTCTCTGAATGAATTGTTCAGACGAGCACCGCGAGCGTCGCGCTTGATTCAGTAAACCGCGTGCCTGCGCCATTCATTCCTGACATTCCGCGTTACACATTAATTCCCCTTTTATGAATGGATTCCGCGTTTTCTGCATCGCTGAAACCATGTCCCTGCATTTTCTGCCAAAAGCGCGTTCAACGCGGACACGTAGACGGTTGTCCTGTGTATATATAAACAAGGCATTTTAGGGGGCCCTTATCTTTCGGGGGCCCAAGGCAGACGGCTACCTTTGCCTAATGGTTAAGTCCGCCCCTGCCTGTAAGTATGTTTTAAATATTATAGCCTCGGAGGAGGTTGCATGTGTGTCCCTTATTTTGCCCCTTCGTTTATTTTTGGTTTGACATTTCTTTCCAAATAACCAACAAAATTTTTGGTCAGCCGCTAATCGTCGCGTCTTGGCGCATTGCATTCTGGGTAATGTAGTTTTCTTTGTTTGTACAGTAGAGCGTTATTAAAAACATAATTGGCCTTGTGCAACATTATATTGAAATGATATATATATTGAATATATATCTTTATCAGACAACAGACAAGCTTTATGAAACAAGTAATAAAAAATCACATAAATACAGATAAAAAAGGGCAACTAGGGATATATATGCATGATATGAGTTAGGATCGACCATATTACCATATTTAAATAAATGTTTTGAGTGTTTTGTTGTGTATATACATATATATATCAGCCCTTTTCTATTCTCCCCAGCCCCGAACTATTGATTTTACTGCTGTGGACGATCCTTCATTGTGCAAGTGAGTATTTTATTCTGTTTTAATGTCAGTATTTAGCAGACGAGTTTGCATTACAGATTTGCCATGTGTGCGGTGTTACTGGGTGTTTCTCTCTATATCTGCTTTGTGGTTTTGCATAAATTGTGGCATTTCTTTGTTGTTTAGAATCCAGTATTTTATGAGTTTAATGAACTCTCATCTTCTGTCCAAACATACCGAGCCATCTTTAAAGAATGATCGACTTTTACGTACACCGGTTAATGTGGGGAAAAAACTGTGCAGTTTTGCGAAATACTCCTTTTTTGAATTAACTGAAAAACCACCTCATACAAGCGTGAAAAGGTTTTTTACGACATATGGGAGTTTTGAGCTAAAACTCCGCTTCCATTGGGTATATTTTCAATTGGCAGTTTCAGTTTGAGCAATTTGAAGGGTAACGCAGCTATTGAAAGACAACAGAAATCACTGTTCCATCGTTTATGTCCTCAGGTTGTGCTCCTCTGAAGCCGTGCGTCAAGTGTGCTTTATCTTGTGATGGAGCAGCTGAGCTGGAGAAACATCAGAGTGTCCGTGTTCTTGTGGATCATCTCTCAGAAACGGTTCATGAGGAAACATACTCCATCTCCGACTTAACAGCAGGAGGACACTGTTCTGTGGTCGTACCAGATTGTTCAGAGTGGGTCTCAGACGCGCTGTTCACCTTAAAAATGTATGATGAGGCTGAAGAGTCGGTGGTTGAGTCATTCTACGAGAAAACTGCTGCAATACCTGGTAAAATCACAAATCATCTCACTGGTTTCACAGAAAGCTTAAAGGATTAGTTCACTTCAGAATTAAAATTTCCTGGTAATTCACTCTCCTCCATGTCATCCAGGATGTTTGTGTGTCTTTCTTCAGTCGTAAAGAAATTTTTTGAGGAAAACATTCCAGGATTTTTCTCCATATAGTGGACTTCAATGGGGTTCAACAAGTTCAAATGTCAGTTTCAGTGCAGCTTCAAAGACTCTACATGATCCCAGACGAGGAATAAGAGTCTGATCTAGAGAAACCGTCGCACATTTTCTAAAAAAAAATAAACATTAAATACTTTTTAACTACAAATGCTCGTCTTGCACTGCTCTGAGATGCTTCACGCATTACGTCATCATGCTGGAAAGGTCACTATATGAAGAAAAATCCTGGAATGTTTTCCTCAAAAAGCAATTTCTTTTCGACTGAAGAAAGAAAGACATGAACATCTTGGAAAATTATCAGGATATCTTAATTCTGAAGTGATCCTAGTCAAAAACTAAAATGCATATTTTAAATAAAAAATATGTCAGTGCCATTGTTTTATCTCAAGATTCACATCAGTAATGTTTTTAAAAGCTACTTAAATGTCCTAATTGAACTAAGGCCTAATCCTGGCTTAATCCAAGCCTTGTCTGTGAAACCAGGCCTTTATGTTTTAAAGAATTTAAAAGAAATTTCCCAGTATTTACTCATCTCCTTTCTGTCCCAGTGCTGTAATACTTTCTCTCTTCTGTGCAACATAAAGGTGGATGAATAATTACAGAAGTTTTCTTTTATGAGTTAACCATGTTTTAAGGTATTCGATTAAAAATGTATGTCTATATACATCCTGGACAAGTAATTAATTTGCTCACCTTCCCAAATCTTTCCACAGACTGTGCTTCAGTGGACTCTCAAAACATAAGGAGTAAGTAAATCTGTGTAGGCTTGATTCTCAAACACCCCAGAATTTTGTATTGGCTTAAAAAGTGACTCCAGTAATGAGCAGGAAATTGGTGTTAAAACTCAAATATGTTTTCTACCCGTGTTTCTTTTGATCCAGATGATGCAGACAGGAATCAGTCTAACAAACTCCTGATCCTGCTGTCGCTTTGCATTTGCATCTTCTTCTACATAAAGCGACCCAGATGTGCAGCATGTAGTCACGGCAGCTTCTCCAGGGCCAAAATAAAAAACAGTGCTATTTTTGGATTGTAAAGGACATGTCTTGATATGCATTCCACATTACAACACCTGAAACAATCATTTTGGACCATGCACTTTCTTAGACCCTTGTGCTGAACCAAAGTGCATTAAATAGACAAGTATTCTTGCTAGGCCAGGCTGCTATAAACTTGAGCTGCACGATTCATCGTTTAAAGATCACAATCTCGATTCAAACACGCACGCAATCATATTCCTAATGACACTGATGCGCCTGTTTCTAATAAAGGTGCAGTTTTTTGGGAAACACTGTTGAAAGTGGATCATGCTGAGCATCAAAACACACTTGTAGCCAATCAGCAGTAGGGGGCGTGTCCACTAATGATGGGGGAGGGGCCTGTGTTGCATGGGGTGGAGCTATCAAGATAGGGGTGTGTCCTTTTGGGGAGGGGTGTGTTTGTTTTAGTGGTTTCAGATATCAACAGTGTTTCTCAGAAATCTCTTGCCGCACCTTTAAATCTTTGACAAATACAATCACAGTGGAACATTCAGATCTGCGTCGGCGCTGCTGCAGTTCACTGAACCGCCACCGGTGTCGCTAATAACAAGAGTTACTTAATTCTACATGGAGCCTCTTTAAATTAGATATTTTAACCCTTGTGCATTGTTCAAATTCACTACCCTTGATTTTAACTGCTTTAAAAATGTATCAGATAAATATTTTTTTCAAATTTTTTTGCTTAAATCTATTAATCAACCTCAGTCCTGATCAAAACTACTAAATTTAAAAAAAAAAATCAGGATTTTAACTCTTTAAAACGTTAAAATCTGATGCTGCACCAAAACTAACAACGCATCAAAGCCAATGTTGTTTCTAATCTTTGACATGTTTTTTCCCAAATCAGTGACATCATTTATGAATTTGGCAATTAAAGAGTTAAAATCCTCAATTTTTTTTTTTAAATTTAGTAGTTTTGATCAGGACTGAGGTTGATTAATAGATTTAAGCAAAAAAATTTGAAAAAAATATTTATCCGATACATTTTTAAAGCAGTTAAATATAAACATATTAATATATATATATATATATATATAATATTAAACATAACGAAAGGGTAGTGAATTTGCCCACAGAGTACTGTTGAGTTTTTGAAAATTTTCAAAGCATTTTCCCAAAATATGTGTCAAAATAAGATTTGTCACCAAAAATCATTCCATTTGCTGAAACATGGAGAAAGTTATGGCCAAATTAAGACTCAAAAATTCCCCATAGTGGATGAAAACATCCCGAACAGCACATAAGGGTTAAAAATAGAATGCAGTAATTAACATTTTGTCAGAACCTTTAGTAAATTACATGTTATTTCGTTTAGCTGTCTTTTCAGAATTATGGCAGAATTGTGATCTTTATTTTTTAAAAACTATTCGCTATTAATCTAGAATCGTGCAGCTCTTATAATATATATATATTTATATATTTCTTTCCCTGCATTCCTTTACTCATTTGTACTTTCAAAAACTGCACTGCCACTTTATATGCTGCTTTTCTCTTTCTTTTCTTATCTTTATATGTATATACAGCAGTACACGCAAATCATTTTGGACCTCAGATCTGCAGGACAGTGGACTTCCTCAGACCAAAAGTGCATTTAACAGACAATTATTCTTACTGTATCAAATTTTCCCACATGCTCCGTTTGATCCATACAAAATTGCCAGTTATATGATTTTTTATGCGTTTTTTTTTAAAATGCTCATTCAATGCTCGATTGGAAATGTGAAACAATACTGTGAAAAGTGCTGTACGTCTGTAATTTCTTCATTAAATATTTATATTTTCTTTACAAATTCTCAACATTGTTTTTTCATTACAAAAATGAATTGCAGATGATGCATTATAAATTGGTTTGATATTTACTGACACTTTCAAGTGCACAAATCAATTGCAACATAAATATAGAATAAATGCATCACAGAAAGCATGTTTACAAAGCATAAAAACATCGACGTACAAGATCTTTATATATATATATATATATATATTTATCTAATCACCTGCGCAGCACGTGGTGCTATCTGTGTTTAAACTGATTTAAGCTCTGCCAATTTTAACATTCGAGCACAAGACACGAAAGACAACTCGCTCGCGCTGTCAGAAGATTTGTGCACTCAACCGAAGCGTGCAAATATAGAGTTTTCTTTCGAGTCTTGCGCTTGAACTGACAAATTCACAGAAAAATTAAGTCAACATGCGCATCTTGACGAGTATCCAAGCAAACATAGTAGGCTTGAAGACTCGGGAAAGAACGTGTTCAGTATCAGTGTATTGGATCAGTGCATTATATCTTAAAGTGACAGTAGCCTAATATTCCTATTTTTAACGTTAATCAATAAAAGACAAGGAAACACTCGCTGCTCTTGACTGAATGGCTTTTGTAACTTAATTAATAATTAATAATGATTCAACTTTATTTACTTTATACACTGAAGATTAAATGCAATGTTGTTTTACATTCGATTAGCTACTTTTTTCCATTTCCGACTCGAAAAAACCCAGAAAAGCACGGTTTATGTTATTTGTATCTTTGCTCTACTGTATTTATTTGTGCTGTTGTTTGTAGTTTATTATTTTTATTTGACAATAGTCCTATTTTCCCTAACCATATGAATCACTGTGATAAAAACCGAACCGTAAAAACCATGAACCACTGCACTGCTATATATATATATATATATATATATATATATATATATATATATCAATTATGTCATTGCAGATTTTTAGATTGATAAAGCTATAATACAGCCTGTAGAAGCTGTTATTTAAAGCTTCTTTAGAAAGGAACGGAAACACTTTGTGGTTTTATCTTGCATCGCGCTGAAATCTGCAGTTAGTTTGACCGACACCTTCACGAACCACAGACGCAATGGAGAAGATCTTGTTCTTTTGTGTTTTCTCATGCAGGATTATTCAAATCGCGTCCACAGGTAAATATTTTAAACTTTCAAGTCATTTAAACCTCAAATATAATAATGTTTTTATCTAAATAATGTCAGTTCATGACCCCCCCCCAGATGTTTCAGAAGATGAAGTGAATCTGTTGAGTTTTCAGCTGAACGAAGCCGTCAGTCTGAACTGCAGCATGACGGACAGATATGAAATCACCTGGTATCACCAGAACTCTGATTCTGGACGACTAACCCTGCTGACGATCGCCAAGATGAGCCGTATAGGGGGAAGAAAACTGCTAGTTACGTACAATCGAAACAAAAGTCGTCTGAAACTCATCGCAGACACGGGGATCACCACAGTCTCTCTGGTCATAACTGGACTAACAGAATCAGATTCTGGTCTTTATTTCTGTGGAGCAAAGTCTGTGACTTCAGAGATGCACTTCGAGAAACCCATCAGACTGGAGATCGAGGGTGAGGACGGCTGACCTTTCAGTTTTATTCAATGCTGAGCAAATCATTTTACTCAATGTATTTCAGTCACCAGTGATCTGTCGTCAAGTATTAAAGATGACCTTCTCTCTGTGCTTGATAAAGTGCTCATATATTTCAAATATTTTCAGATAAGCTGAAGGTCAGAGAGGACAAGCGTAATCCTGTCACAGAAGCGGCTGATGTTGTTGAGATCACAGGTGAGAGCGGATGTTATTCTTGATTGTGTGTCATTTTCTCTGAAAATAAGTACTGCTCACTAAAAAATGTTGGGTTAAAAATAACCCAACAAGTAACCCAACTATGGGTTAACATAGCACCTTCCCAACTGTGGGTTATTATTAACCCAATGATTGGGTTAAAAACCAGTTGGGTTAAAAATAACCCAACAAGTAACCCAACTATGGGTTAACATAGCACCTTCCCAACTGTGGGTTATTATTAACCCAATGATTGGGTTAAAAACCAGTTGGGTTAAAAATAACCCAACAAGTAACCCAACTATGGGTTAACATAGCACCTTCCCAACTGTGGGTTATTATTAACCCAATGATTGGGTTAAAAACCAGTTGGGTTAAAAATAACCCAACAAGTAACCCAACTATGGGTTAACATAGCACCTTCCCAACTGTGGGTTATTATTAACCCAATGATTGGGTTAAAAACCAGTTGGGTTAAAAAATAATCCAACAAGTAACCCAACTATGGGTTAACATAGCACCTTCCCAACTGTGGGTTATTATTAACCCAATGATTGGGTTAAAAACCAGTTGGGTTAAAAATAACCCAACAAGTAACCCAACTATGGGTTAACATAGCACCTTCCCAACTGTGGGTTATTATTAACCCAATGATTGGGTTAAAAACCAGTTGGGTTAAAAAATAATCCAACAAGTAACCCAACTATGGGTTAACATAGCACCTTCCCAACTGTGGGTTATTATTAACCCAATGATTGGGTTAAAAACCAGTTGGGTTAAAAAATAATCCAACAAGTAACCCAACTATGGGTTAACATAGCACCTTCCCAACTGTGGGTTATTATTAACACAATGATTGGGTTAAAAACCAGTTGGGTTAAAAAATAATCCAACAAGTAACCCAACTATGGGTTAACATAGCACCTTCCCAACTGTGGGTTATTATTAACCCAATGATTGGGTTAAAAACCAGTTGGGTTAAAAAATAACCCAACAAGTAACCCAACTATGGGTTAACATAGCACCTTCCCAACTGTGGGTTATTATTAACCCAATGATTGGGTTAAAAACCAGTTGGGTTAAAAAATAATCCAACAAGTAACCCAACTATGGGTTAACATAGCACCTTCCCAACTGTGGGTTATTATTAACCCAATGATTGGGTTAAAAACCAGTTGGGTTAAAAATAACCCAACAAGTAACCCAACTATGGGTTAACATAGCACCTTCCCAACTGTGGGTTATTATTAACCCAATGATTGGGTTAAAAACCAGTTGGGTTAAAAATAACCCAACAAGTAACCCAACTATGGGTTAACATAGCACCTTCCCAACTGTGGGTTATTATTAACCCAATGATTGGGTTAAAAACCAGTTGGGTTAAAAAATAACCCAACAAGTAACCCAACTATGGGTTAACATAGCACCTTCCCAACTGTGGGTTATTATTAACCCAATGATTGGGTTAAAAACCAGTTGGGTTAAAAAATAATCCAACAAGTAACCCAACTATGGGTTAACATAGCACCTTCCCAACTGTGGGTTATTATTAACCCAATGATTGGGTTAAAAACCAGTTGGGTTAAAAAATAATCCAACAAGTAACCCAACTATGGGTTAACATAGCACCTTCCCAACTGTGGGTTATTATTAACACAATGATTGGGTTAAAAACCAGTTGGGTTAAAAAATAATCCAACAAGTAACCCAACTATGGGTTAACATAGCACCTTCCCAACTGTGGGTTATTATTAACCCAATGATTGGGTTAAAAACCAGTTGGGTTAAAAAATAACCCAACAAGTAACCCAACTATGGGTTAACATAGCACCTTCCCAACTGTGGGTTATTATTAACCCAATGATTGGGTTAAAAACCAGTTGGGTTAAAAAATAATCCAACAAGTAACCCAACTATGGGTTAACATAGCACCTTCCCAACTGTGGGTTATTATTAACCCAATGATTGGGTTAAAAACCAGTTGGGTTAAAAATAACCCAACAAGTAACCCAACTATGGGTTAACATAGCACCTTCCCAACTGTGGGTTATTATTAACCCAATGATTGGGTTAAAAACCAGTTGGGTTAAAAAATAATCCAACAAGTAACCCAACTATGGGTTTACCGATAGCGAGCTAACGGGCATAGCTAGGATTCATTTCCAATCGATCTCACATAATGGTACCAGAGAACATTAAAACTGAATAAAGATTACGACTTAAAAAATATAAAATTCAGTTCTCCATAGTTTGAGCACACAATACCTACTGTTATAAAAGTTATATAACGTTACATGAAAAACGACATGACTTACCTTTCATAATCAGTCTGCAGCAGCTTCTGTGACTCACTGGACCGTTAAAATTTGAACCATCGTCAAGGGATCCGTATTTAACCCAACAGATGAGGTATTAGTAAAAATAACCCAACGATGTTAAAAATGACCTGATATTTTGGTAAATAACCCAACATAATGACCCAATATCTGTAACCCAACGGTTGGGTTAATTAAATAACCCAACGTTTTTTACTGTGTGATTTGTCAAGCATGTAAATCATAATTTAGTGCCTGAACTTTCTGTTTCTCATTCTGTAACATGCTCTTCTGTCTCTGCAGATGGAGTGACGGTGACGGAGCGAGTGCTGATGTTCGGTGGTGTCGGACTGGCTGCGTTTGTGTTTTTTCTGGCTACAGTCGTCGCAGGAGGAATCATTTACCATCGCGGCTTGCAGAAAGGATTGAAAGCAGCAAAACGTGGAGCTCTGATGAGTCACAAATCTGCTAAATGACACAAAACACACATTAAAATAGACAAGTGTGTCTCAGATGTCTTTTCCTCTCGGCCTGATCTTCATTTTAGAGAAACTGAGATGTTTTTACATGTAGAGAATGAGTCAATGCCAGCTAATACAAGCAAACATATGCTTTAATATCATTAGACCAGCTGGTTTTGCTGTAACTTTCTGATATAGACTTTATATATTTATCTAGAGGAGCATTAATATGTACATAAGCTGTTTTCAATTAAAAATAAAAATGTCAACAGATGTCTTCAATGATAAATGTGTTGTCTGATCAAATAAACAGCAGTAGAACTTATATGTTTATATGTGCATTTTCTGGCAGAAAACCAGATCATTACCAAAGCTAAACCTCTTCAAACACTGTTTAATGTCAGATCTGATCTCACACTTTCAGAAGAAAAAGGTTTCACATCAATGTTGTGCAATAATGACTTCCTGACCGACGAAACTAAACCACAAGAAAGAGCATTACATTACTTAAGCTAAGAAACAATGCTAATACTACACTAGGCTATACACACACACACACACACACACACACACACTAAAGCCAATAGAATTAAAACAATCGTAAAACTTAAATTAATATCGGGGAAGAGAGTGAGGATGTTCTCTTAAGAACAGTGTATGTATTTTCAGCTAAACTCTAACATATATACAGATTATGTACATCAATTATTAATCTAATTAATTAGTCTAATTAATTATTAAGAGAATTAAATGGAATCATTTGCTGATTTAGCTCATATAGCACAAAATCACGATGCATTGGCGCCATCTTGTGGTCTTCCGGGATTTCGCGTTGCTGCTCCGCCCCGCCCGGAAGTGATCGTGCTGTCCGTTGGAAATATAAATATTATCATGGCGTCGGTGACTTTTCGCGACTGTTTTCTCGGTGTTTCAGCTTTAATCACCTTCGTTTTCGTGTTTGTGACCGGTGCAGACTTTGTTCGGTTTGTGTCGTTTCGTGCCATCTATCATAACCTTAGCGGGGCCGCGCCTCCGTGTCAAGGTAAGGGAGCGCGCGTCAAAAACTTTCAAACTTTACTCATTTACGTAAATGTTAATATTATGTTTCTGAACCCATGTGCATACACATATTGTACTGATTAATGGAAAGATTATTACAAATGGACGTAAATTCACTTTGTAATGTTCATTACATTTAGTGCTGTTTCTAGTTTGATCTGGCTTTTAAAATAAAAAAATTAGCTGCAAGATTCAATGAATTTTAATATGCAGTTAAATAATCTGAAACTTTATAATTTATAATTAGCATATAAGAAACGTATGCGCGTCGTGCGTCATGCCGTCATTAAGGAATGCGCGCGTCAGAAGTCCACAGCCCGGCTAGCTCAGTCGGTAGAGCATGAGACTCTTAATCTCAGGGTCGTGGGTTCGAGCCCCACGTTGGGCGCAAAGTTTTTATCCTGTTTTGTGTCTGTGTTTTCTCAGACTCTGTGTCCTGGTCTGTGGCTCTACGGAACGGTGTGGTTCTGAAGGCTGTAGCTGTGGATGTGTTCCTGCTGGTGCTCTTCAGTCTCCAGCACAGTCTGTTGGCCTGGGCTCCAGTTAAGAGAGTCTGTCAGAACGTCTTTGGGGTTTTAAGCAGAACCGTGTACTGCTTCACCACCGCTGCAGCGCTGCAGGTACGTCTGGCTATGTTAATGCACTGTAAACATTCCCTACTGACTGTTTTTCTTAAAAATATATTGTGCAACAATAAACGTCATTGTCACTTTACCTCGTTGTGTTGCATATGTAATTCTGCAAAAATTAGGGTATTTTGCTTTTTTTATTTAGTGTTTTTTAAATCTTTTGGATGTCACAAACACCCAAATATGATTATGAATATGATAATCCTTGTGTGAGGGACCCTCATTCGAAAATTTAAAAGACATATATATATATTTAGATATAATGACCCTGTTAATACTGTGAAAAAATATTATAAATATGTGTAAAATATTAATTCTATTACATTAAATTTTTTTACTCACTATAATACTTTACAGTTAGACATGTGATTTAAAATTCAATTAATTTATTTTACTTAAATTGTATTTATTTTAATCATATGAATTAATCTAAATTTGTCATTTAAGTACTTATTTTCTTATTTGAATAAAATTAAAATAAAATGTATTTGTTTATCTTGAATTGTTCATTTTAATCATTTTAAAATCATATTTAGTATGTTAGATGTTTATTTAATGAAATTTTAATCAATTTATTTGTTTAAATTTAATTTATTTATTTACTTCAAATTAAATTTTATTATTATTTAAATCAAATATTTATTTAAATATTATTTTTTTTTTTTTTTAGTTTAATTTTAATTTAATTAATTTTAGTTGGTCACCAGAACCCAGTTTGAAACCCATTCCAACACACTAACCCTGTAATCTCTAAATAGTCTTTATAATTAAATACCTTTATAATTAATTTAACCGTTTTTTTAACAACAAAACCTATATTAGTGAAATGTGCCAGAATATAATATCCTGCTGCTCTAACTGTGATCTTGTTCTGTGTGCAGATATTGATGCGCTACTGGCATCCGGTCACCAGCGCCCCCTGCCTGTGGTCAGTGCACAATGCACCCTGGGATATCTGGTTCCCGCTCATCTGTTTTATCTTACACTTCCTGTGCTGGGCCATAATCTGCAGTATCCTGCTCATCTTTGACTATCCAGAACTGCTGGGCATCAAACAAGTACATCTGCATCCACAAACTGAATTTACAACAACAAAAAGCTCTTTTTTTAGATCTTTTTCAGCATCATATTTAAGTCCTTCTGTCATCTGATTGATAGTTTAGACTCTTTTATCAAGTAAATTGGTATAAATGTCCTCGTTTACGTTGCTCTCCTCAGGTGTATTATGAGTGTCTGGGTCTGGGCGACCCTCTCCTGCTGAAGTCTGAGCGCGTGCAGCGGCTTTACGCTCACCTCAGGCATCCGGTGTGTGTGGAGCTGCTCACGGTGCTCTGGCTTCTTCCCACCTTCCCGCTGGACCGGCTCCTGCTGGCCGTGTACCTGTCCGTGTACCTGATCCTCAGTCACTCGCTGGACGGTCAGGACTGCTCTTACCTGCGCCGGCAGCTCCGGAACAAACTGCAGCTCTTCTCCGCACCACTAGAGGACAGCGATCAGAGCAACAACAAGACTGAATGACGAGCATGTAAATAAAGCCCAGAGTATACTTCGTTTTTGATGCGTACGCGAGGGTCGGTTTTTCTAACTTTGTACGCACAGGTTGCACATGCACATTACATTTGTTTTGCACTTATCAGTTGTGCCACAAGGTGACATCTCTGCCCCATGTCGTTATACAGTAGAAAACAACTAAAGAGACAGAACAACTAAATATCGAGGACTAAAACGACAACAGAGAGCAGCAACTTTAGTTTAAAAGATGACAGACGTTTTTATCGCTCGTAACTTCTGGAGAAAAATAGCGCAGACGCTCGACGAAGATGAAACGTGTGCATGAACTCTAGAACATCACATGGAATGGACTTTAAAAAGCTACGCATTGGACCGTATTCGTACGCTAATGTACACGTTAAACACCACGGTATACTTCGGGCTCGAGAGTGTAGTTCTCTTTTGGGAAGCCGCTAGTTCAGAATTTTTTAATTTCTTAAAATGCTTTTCTATTTAGTTTGTCTCTTCCTAAAAAAGACTTGCTAAAGCAACAGAATAACAAGTAATGCACATTTAGTGACGCTTATGTTTTATCATTTCATGTACTGCTAATGGGAATTGTGGGAAATGTAGTTTTTTTGCCTTATAAACCAACTAAAGCCTTATTGTTCTTCAGCAGTTCACAAAATGTGCATAAGCTAAAATTGGTACTGTTGACTTTAACAATTAAAACGTCTTATTTCACCTTGATTCTTTAAAGGGTTATTTCACCCCAAAAAAATTAGTTCCTCTCCCTCGTGTCGTTCTTCACCCGTAAGATCTTCGTTCATCTTCAGAACACAAATGAAGATATTTTTGATGAAATCTGATGGTGAGTCTCTATTGACAGCAACATAATGAACACTTTCAATGTCCAGAAAGATACTAAAACATATTTAAAACAGGTCATGTGACTACAGTGGTTCAACCTTAATGATATAAAGCGACGAGAATACTTTTAGTGAGCCAAAATAACGTCTTTATTCAACAATATCTAGTGATGGACGATTTCAAAACACTGATTCATGAAGCTTTACGACTCTTTTGATTCGAATCAGTGATTCGGTTCACGTATCAAACTCACGTGAACTATTGAATTTGTGAATCACTGATGACGTAACGAAGCCTCGTTTACTGAAATCACGTGACTTCTGCGCTCCGAATCACTAATTCGAATCAAAAGATTCGTAAAGCTTCATGAATCAGTGTTTGGAAATCGTCCATCACTAGATATTGTTGAAAAAAGTTGTTATTTTGGCTCACAAAAAGTATTCTCGTCTCTTTATTATATTAAGGTTGATCCACTGTAGTCACATGACCTGTTTTAAATATGTTTTAGTATCTTTCTGGACATTGAAAGTGTAAATTATCATCAATAGAGACTCACTGAACCATCAGATTTCATCAAAAATATCTTCATTTGTGTTCTGAAGATGAACGAAGATCTTACGGGTGAAGAACCACATGAAGGAGAGGAATTAATGACTAAAAATTACATTTTTGGGTGAACTATCACTTTAATTGTCCACCCACAGGTAACTATTACTTTCAGTGGTGGTCATGTGACTTGAAGGCAGCGATACAATCAAATATATGTTTGGAATTCAAGCATACTGCGTAATGCACAATATACAGTGTCCAAATATAAGTATGAGAAACACTGTGCATTCATCAATACACATTTCAGACATTTGAGTGTTGTCCAGTTATTACCTCAGAAATAATTAAGGTATCCTGTTCCAAAGTCTATCGCAGTATTTGAAGTCCTCATCTTCTTGTTAGTTTTTATACACATTTATACACTGTTTACTATTTGCAAGTTAATCGAAAAAAGCTTTTACAAACAATTCAAATTCTCTCTATTTTTAGTCGGCTGAAAAGGAGCTAATGTAATCTGGCTTCAGATGAGGAGCACAGGTCAGAGGTCATCAGATTACACTGACGTGAAACGTTAAGACACAAAACGCACACACACTTCACCAGCGAATGCGCAGCTATCGGTAATGTGGTGAAAATGACATTGGATTGTTTTCTTTTTAGTCAGTAGAGGAACATTTCTGCTTTCGTTTTGTATTTGCTGCTTGTTTTTATATCATGCTTTTATACTTGACAAATGTTTTGGCATCACAAAACCCAAGAAGTCTGCAGATGTTGGGATAAAAACTGTTGTGTTTTTCACCATTAAGTGTCATAACTACTGGAAAACGTGCCTTTTGTTTTGCTTTATGCAAATTTTTGATGCTTGAAGTGTTTACATGATGAGCTCAACGTGTTTTTACATGGTCAATAAACATGAAATTATTTTTGTAAAAGGACGTGGAAATAAATGCACTGTTAGCTGAAAACCACTTTAATTAACTTGATTATTCTCAATAAAGAAAATGCTGCAGCAAATTATGTTTTTGTCTTGTAATTGAATTTGTATTTTTCAGGAATCAGGTTGTTGGCAATTATATTCAAAACATATTTAGGCCAAATTTTATTCATGCATTATAAAGGAACGTGTATTTTTTTTTTTTTGCCGCCATTTCTAAACGTTATAAAATCTCGGGTTCTTTGGCTCGTACCAAAAGCAGAAGGTTAAGAAAATCCTGGTCTCACTTCATATCCTTTTACATAAAGAAAAATCTGACAGGAAAACTTGTGAACGGTACGTTTATTCACATGGGAAACTTTAGCAAAACAAAAAGTGATTATTATGTAATGTATCTAATTGAGAGCCCAATTAATCTGGAGTTTTGAACTGTAACTGTGCACTGATGCGTTATCTAAGAGCTGACGTTAATTCCCGTGCCTCCGTCACCTCGCGTAACTCTCCGGTTAACGGCTCCGCTGCGCGGGAGGGACGCAGATGAGGAGATGGAGGGCGGCAGACGGCATTCTTAGTTAAACGTCTTTACTCGGGCAATATGGTGTGTGTGCCCGTGATTCTCCTGCTGGAGTTTAATGTTATTATGGGATTACAGTCCTGCGCCTCTAAAGCCGGTAATATTTACTACACCGCCGCTCCGATTGACGGGACTGACATACAGTTCAAGGAATCACAGAAAAATGAATTAACCGGAGCTTTCTTACTTTTTACGCATTAGAAAGGTCGCGGCGGCCGGTTTTGCAGGGAGTGGATGAATTATCTGGACTTTTGAGTCGTCTATTTGGAGTTAAACACATGGAAAGATGAACGTCGAGCGAGTGGAAACGAGGAAAACTTTATTCCGGTGAATCAGGAATTCAGTCATCCCACAAAATAAGGTTTGTGAAAGTGATTATTGAGTTTTAAATAGATCAATGTCAAAATAAACCGATATTATAGACTTCAGTTTGTATGGAGCATGAGGATAAAATGAGCATAAAATCGTCTCTATCTGACAAATCACCATTTGAGTAATTGAAAAAGTGACAGTAATGTACTGTAATTCTTGTATATGTATTATTAAATATATATATATTAAACAAGCAAATTGTACTGCACATAAATGTGTGCTTTTAATAATCAATTTGACATCACTCTAAAAAAAATAAAGGCATCATTTTCATGGAGAACCTTTAACATTCATTGCACTAAAGGTTGTTTTTAGATAATTAAACTGTTTTTTTACACTAAGAATATGATTGTTTTAAGAATTTTTCTGTCAGGTTCTCTATAAACCAAAAATGGTTATATTGCATTACTGCAAAAAATCCATTTATTTTTAAGAGCACCTATTTAAGTATTTAAAATACCTAAATAACATAAAAGTAGATCGAAATTGTAATAAAATGGTGACCAACTCCTTAAATACACTGCTTTTCGTATCCATTCAGATTAATTTCAACATAAAATCTTGAAAACATGTTCATTTACTTGTACTCCCGGAAGATTTGAGTTTAACAGGATACTGGTGCTATGCATGGACATATCTGTTTATCTGTTTATTCTGTCAGCAGTTTTACACTGCTATGTTTAACACAGAGAAGAAAACAACAACAGCCAATCTGTTCATCATTTTGTTAATTGGCTTTGACAGGACTCCCAGAAGAAAACTTGTCTTTGATCAGTCAAAACCATCAAGAACTGCATGGTTATGTCTCTGTCGGCTCTACCGGAATGGAAGCAGCTGCTACTGGAGCGAAAGCGAAGAGAGGAGGAGGAGAGAGAGAGACGGGAGCGGAAGGAAGAGGAGCGGCTGGCCAGCATGCCGGCCTGGAAGCGAGGGATCATCCAGAGAAGGAGGGCAAAGCAGGATGAGGAACGAGAGAGGGAGAGAGAGAAAGATGGAGGACATCATACTCCGGATCTCTTGGGAATCACTGAGGACATCGGCACAGAGCAGATGGATGGTAAACCCACACATCACCTCCAGAACGACCAGACTGGGTACAAAGTGCAGATATCCAAAGACACCATCAGCCCCATCCAACAGAACCCCTTCATCCGTTCCGAAAACAGCTTTAGGAGAGATAAGGAGGTGATTAGAGATGGAGAAAATGATCATAAAAAGACCACCAATAATAAAGGGAGAGAAAGCAATAAGGAAACGGAGAGGGAGATTTGGAGAGGACGAGATAGAGAGATGTGGGTGGAGAAGATGGGAAGCAAAAGTGAGCGAGACAGAAGCACTGGGAGAGAAAGCAAAGAAGCAGACAGTAGCAAATCCCCATTTCCTCCTGTCATAGGTCTTCGCACGATCCAAGCAAACAACATTATCATCATTGAGAAGGAGAAAAACGGTAAGGGAAAACTGGATAGGAGGAATAAGGAGGTCGAGGAGGAAGAAAAGAGGATGAGGATGGATTTGAGAGAGTTTCTGGCTTGTGGAGGGAGCGTGACGGAGATTAGGGCGTCGGAAGTATTGATCATCAAGCCGCCTGTGACAGGTGGGAAAAGGGAAACTGAGATTGCTGGGATGCCAGAGAGATGGAGCGGTGAAGATAGGGAAGGGATATGGTCCTCTATGCGCCTGGCATCGAGGTCAGTCATGCAAAGAGCCGAGAGAGTCCTGAACCACAAGGACAGGGGAACTCCTGAATGTAGTGGTCGGGTTAGTCAGCTGCTTAGCAAGTTTGGAGAACACCCCAAACCTCCAATGCGCTCCAAGAGCACGGATTGCTTCAACCGACCGGGAAAGAATCGGGCCCGATACAGCACAGGAGATCTGTTTGATCCACCGGAGGATCAGAACACAGAGGAGACGGACACGAGTCCGACGCTCAGAGGTGTTCCCAAACGCTCCTTTAGCTTCTCTGACCGTGTGGTTCGCCAACAGGAGAACTGTGAGGAGAAGACAGACTTTAAGGCGATGGAGAGGACATACTCTGACCGCAGGGTCAAGACACGGGTAACGGGCGCCGACCCATCAGAGAGCCAATCCAGGGTCACCAGGCGATGGAGCCGACCCAAACATGATGAGGTGATGCAAGAAAAGAAACAAAAAGAAAATAAGAATGACTCGGTTTGTGGAGAGACAGAGGAACGAACTTTAAGTGCAGACGGAGGAGAGGGCTTCACGCTGGCCTCCGTCAGAAACCCAGAGGAGGTTGCATTTGCACGACGAATCCCTATCAAACACGATGGGAGGGAGAGCAGCTCGGAAAGAGAGTCCAAGAGAGAGGAGAATGAGAGGGAAATGAAAGAAAAACTAAGAGAGAAGAGGCGGGAGGAAGAGATATTGGTAAGACAGACACCGACGGAGGAGGCAAAAACAGAATCCGAAAGGAGAAGGAATCAGGATGAGGTAAACGTCGGATCCCATGATAGTACTGTAGATTTCCCTGCAGATATTTGGTGCCAATGTGTAGATGCCAGTTGCCCGTCCGCGGCCTACGCCGGACAAAGACCACACCAAGAAAAAGTCCAATCAGAACTTAGGAGGGCAGGGCATGTGTTTTCACTCGGAGACTCGGAGAGAATCTCTAGTGAAATGAGTCACAAGGATCAAAAAGAGCATCAGAACTTTCCAAAAGCAGCCACAGAGGAAATACATTTTGTCTCTGAACTGCCACAACAGTCTGTTAGCAAACTCAAACTCTGCACCCAAGAGGGAGTCACAATCCCCAGGACCGTGTTTTATGGAGTCGATATAGCAGCAGAAAGGAGGGCCAGTCTTCCTGCTGGGGATGGACAAGATGGAGGACAAATGGAGAGGAGAGGGAGCTGGAAGGCTGGCCGACCTCTGACCCGAGTTGAGTCTCTAAAAGAGAGAATTCGTCAGCGAGAGAAAACTATGGAGGGTTACAAAGAAGAAGCCAGCAGAGAAGCAGAAGGAACTGTCAGAGAACAGGAAGAAACTGCATTGCAGTCTGTCAGACTGTTTGACGTCACACAGGACGCTAGCATGGCAAAGTCAAGCCCTCAACTTCCTGTTCCTGTTTCTCTGTCGCTCTTGCAGTCAGCCTCGACAGAAACAGAAGTCGGGGAGATCTCCAGAGACGCATCCGAGAGCGATATCTGCCCCGGGAAAACGGAGAGAGAGACGGAGGATGTAGAGGAGTGTGGAACGAGCAGCGCTTGGAGAACTCAGGACATTGACGGAGGAGGAGACAAGAAAGAGAGAGAGGAAGAGCTGTTAGAAGAAGTATATCTTCCTCCCTCTCTTTCTCCTTCTCCGCCACATTCGGACTCATTAGACGCCATGAGCCGTATATATAACCTCAAGACGGTGGGCTCCAGGACCGCAGTGTGTATCAGTGAAAGGACCGCCGATTTACCGCCACATAGTGGACCTCAGGGAAAATACAACCCCATCAGACAGGCACCGTCACCGGATGTCCTGCCAGAAACTGCAAAACTGTGGAATCATGGGAGGGACGGTGATAAATCTGAGTCGATGGAGTCGACAGGTGTTCAGATGGTTCAGCGTCAGGTGGAACGGCTACAGCTGAAGAAACAGGAAGCAGGATGTGGTCCCCACAACGACAAAAAGGCACAGACCAGCATGGAGAGGAGCGCCATCGTAGAACCGGAGGTTCGGGCAGCCAAGAGACCGGACATATTAAGAGAAACACAGAAAGAACCTACAAGTCCCAGATTTCCACAAGCCCAACAGAAAGCCCAACTAACGAAACCCCAGCAGGTCAGGTCATTCACAATCAATGCCCGGACCACCGAATCCAAACCACCAGAACAAAGCTCTCCATCCTCATCCTCTCCCTGCACCGCATCCCCCTCCTCAACTCCATCTCCACCTCTCTTTTCCATTAGGAGCGCCTCAGGTGGACCTGGAAAGAGAGGGAATACCATCACAATCACCCCTAGAAGACCCGCTGGGGCCGCCGCATCCCCGACAGGAACCCCTGCGACACCTAAAGCAACCCCACAGTCCAGTATTCCCACACCTGCTCCCAGCAGCGCCAAGGAGACAGGGAAGAAGAGGTATCCGACGGCAGAAGAGATCGAAGTGATTGGAGGGTACCAGAACCTCGAGCGGTCGTGCTTAGTGAAGAGCAGAGGGACACCGAAAGCGGTGAGTGTGTTTCTGTGTTTCTGAGCATGCAACATGATGCATAATGCACTGCTTTGGATCGTGAGGTTATGATTCAGGGGCATTTGTAATGTCAACAGAAACAGGAATGAATCAATCTGTGATCTCTCAATAGTCAGGCTAGAATATCTCTGAGCAGTTGCTCTGTGTTAAACCTGGATTAGGCTTAACTCTCACGCCATCACGGTCCACAGGTGAAGATAGTCCCTGTGTGAGTTTAACACATTTAAATGCTGCATTAAAAAAGCGAAATCAGAGAATGACTTGACATCTGACTCTTTCTGCTTTTTCAAGTCATGAACAATTGATGCCTTTAAAATGAACTTAAACAAACAAACAAACAAAAAAAGGCTTCAAAGGAGAGCGAGTGTCTAAGAATAGACTGAGATTAATCTATTGCAGTTCTTGAGTACCTTTAACCCTGACACTGTCCTGTGTGACCGAGACGCTTGTTAGTCAAAAATGACCCATTATTAATGCTAATAATAACACCAGTTTGATTGAACTTGATAAAAACGACCACTAATGATTACATGATTCTTCAGAAATCATTCTAATATGATGATTTATTATCAATGTTTTTCTGTAACCTGTGATACTTTTTCAGGATTTATAGATGAATAAAAAGTTAAAAAGATCAGCATTTATTAAACATAGAAATATTTTCTAATAGTATAAATCTTTACTATCACCTTTTATCCATTTAACACATCCATGCTGAATAAAAGTATTAATTTCTTTCAAAAAAAAAGGAAGAAAAAATTCACTGACCCCAAAGTTTTGAACTATATAGTGTATATAGTTACAAAATTTAAAAAAACAAAACTTTTTATTCATAAAATTATCACAGGTTATAAAAATCATGAAGCAGCACAACTGTTTCTGATAATAAATCATCATATCAGAATGATTTCTGAAGGATCATGTGACACTGAAGACTGGAGTAATGATGCTGAAAATTCAGCTTTGATCACTGAAATAAATTATATTTTAAATTATATTAAAATATAAAACCGTTATTTTAAATTGAAATAATATTTCAAAATATTATTGGTTTTTTTCTGTATTTTGGTTTAATTAAATGTAGGCTTGATGAGCATAAGAATATATATATATATTTTTTTTTTTTTTTTGCAATGTAATAAATGGTAATTTATATTAAAGAGATTCTGAGCTTCTTTGGAAAATGCAAAATTATACATAGACAACATGTCCTTCTGTTGCATTGTCACCGTTTACACAAAAACCAAGAAAGCACAAACAATAGTCTGATTCACGAGCGAATGAATCTCATGAGCCGTTCTTATAGTGAATCCCTCAAAAGAGTTTGAATCAGTCTAACAAATCCTTCCCTGAATCAACCGTACGGTTAACTGACCGGACATGAATGGACTCACTGAACTGCACACTATCATTGTTTTCAGTGTTGTCTCAGTTTTATTCTTGGGTTAGAGCAGGGCGAATTACAGTATGTAGGGAACACTACATTTATGATGGCAGCGAGACTGATGCACACTAAATACTGCTGAACGCTTGGCTTCCCCTAACTAGCACTGCAGTTCCTCTCTTGAGCTGCAAAAACACTGACACACAAAACACTGGAAACTTTCACTTCTGGAAACTTAAGCACCATCACAACCATCATCAGAGTTTGCTCCTGTCTTCCGATGTGGGTTTAACGGCAGGGCCTGCTCTCATCACACAAAGCTTTTGGGAGTAAGTGGGACACAGCGAACACAAAGGGGCTCAACGGAGCAGAAAGGGGGAACGAGAGAATTTGGCAGCGTTTTCTTAGGAACAGAAGAATGACCTTTTAATTTAGTTGGGCTTTATCAGGGAGTTAATAGAGCAGGATGTTTGCATTGTGGCGATCAGCGTAACCACATACAGTAACTTCTGCCAGGAACCGGAGTCAACTGTACATGAACACAACAAAACTGGACTCTTGAGCTTGAAGAGGTCAAAATAAAACAGTTGCAGTTCCAATTCAAGCGGAGAAATCAATTTTATAAAAGAAAGTGTTACTTTAAGCTCTGAGTGGACCAGCAATGTTTGAAGCTTATAAACGCACACTGATTTTATACAGTAATTTCATATTTGTTACTTTATCATTAACGGCCTACATTTGCACTAATAAACTATATTATCCGGCAGATGTCTTGGGATTCGAGAAGAGAATGCAGGAGCTTTGTGGATTGCTCCACAAAGTCATCCAGAATTAAATTAAACACATGCTAAAAATTAAATATTTTATTTGTTTACCTGCATGTCATTAACTGACATTAACGAACATGCGAATGTGTTGTTAAATTATTTTAATGTTAACTTCAAGTAAACAAGTTTCAGCTGACAAAAAATTTAAGGAAGAAACGGCAGTGATCTAACAATAAATCACATAATATCAGCGAAAATACACATTGTTTCTTGATTGAAGGATGTTTAGTGGAGAGCAGGACGAAAATACTGAAGAAGAAAATCATTTAATTGAAGTAAGGATGAATTAAGACCTGCAGAAAGCCTGTGTATGCGGATTTGAAACGCAGTTATTAGTTATTAGTGCTGCTCAATTATTAATAATGGCTCCTATTATTATCAATGATGAAAATCAATGATGCTCCTTCATATTTTTTTGTGGAAACTGCGATAGGCTACATTTTATTTTTCAGGATTCTTTGATGAATAGAATTTATTTAAGAAATCCTTTGTAACATTATGAATGTTTGTCATGTTTTTTAAAAAAAGTGCTGAATATAAGTATAATTATTTTTTAAATCTTACATACCCTAAATTGTTTCCACTAAAATATTAAGCAGCGAAAATAAATTAAATGTTTCTTGAGCATCAAATCATCATATTATAATGATTTCTGAAGGGTCATGTGACACTGAAGACTGAATAATGATGCTGAAAATTCAGGAATAAATTACACTGTACTATATATTCATATAAAAAACAGTCATTTTAGATTGTAATAATATTTCAGATTTTTTACCGTATTTCTGATCAAATAAAGGCAATCTATATATGTATAAAAATAGTCATATTTAACATTATTGCATACATGATTCAAACGACACATTAAAAGCAGTATATGACTAATGTGTGTTTTATTTGTTTGCAACATTTAAAGCAGTCTCGTGACAACCCTACAGCTACTTCCTCCTCAGAGCGGTGTCATTTCCTGTGGCACAGGCAGAATGCATTAAGCCAAAAGCAACCTAACCTCAGTTTATGAGTTTATGTTAATTTCCCTTCATGTGTCCGGCGATATCACGTGTTCCTGCGTTGCATTTGAGAGTGTGAACGTGTCTCTTTACACGCTGACCACATCTAACCTTCCTTCTTCTTGTTGTTCTACATGTCGACTACCTCTTATGATGTGATTCCTTACATTTATGCACATTTTATCTTTGAATCTGGAAGAGCATCAAAACTTTTTTTTTTGTTGAATGTGCATTTTTTAGCACATGCGTTTAAATCTAGAAGATCATAGAGAAAGTCTCGCTCTGTTCCCCTAATGCATTCAACAGAAATAGCAGTAGTAGTGCGGTATTACCGCGGCCCCCTGCAGGCCGACTGACGTCAGTCTGTTAATCTGTCAGAGGGGCTGATTCTACTTTCCTCATCTGAACCTTAAGCCACTGCCTTTCTCTCTGTATTATGTCCTCTGTGTTATCTTATCTTCGAAGGTTTGCTGGTCTGATTGCTAAGAGGAATCAGCATTATCAGCTTGTTCCAAGGGGATTGTGGATTGAAGTGCACTACGAAGGTGTCGTTACACAGCCAAGCTAAGGCTGCTCTGTGCCGGTGTTGCCAAAAGTATCGATTTACAACATGTTTTTGAAGCGTTGATTATTGTAGCCAATCACAGACATATCTGTTGGATGCATATACCTCAACAGCGCAAAATGTTAGGGGGAAATGCTGGTATCGTCGCAGACTTTTTTGACAACACTTCTATGTGCATGCTCAAAATTCAATGTAAAGATATAAACCAGACTAAATTCAAGCCCCTAGTATAAATGTCATAATAAGCCACCAGCATTAAACAGTGTTAAATGCCTCTTCTGAAGCGCCTTTTTTGGTATGTATTTGGCACAAGCTGGTTTGGATAAAAGCATCTGCTAAATGGCTACTTTGCAGTCTGATAACTTCCTCACAATATGTGGTTTCTGTATCCGAAATCAAGACTTGATTTATATTTACACAATAACAAATGTGCTAAAAAAGTTTTTCTTTTGCGTTGATCCACAAAAATGTCTAAAAACGCTGTATTCTGCTGCTTGGCCAGTAGTTGGCGATGTCACTTTGTAAAAAAAAAAAACATTACACGCCTATAAACTGAACTGCGCAGGACGTCTCCATATTCAAATATTAATGTTTTTGTAGTTTACAAGGAGACGATAACGGTATCTTGCAGTTTGCGTTTTCATGCCCCTAATAATAACGTAGTCGATAACGTAGTCAAGCAAAATTCAATGTCATGTGTCCGATATTGTAAAGACGGATACCATTGTGCAGCGTTTACTACAGTAACTTGAGTAAAAGTTGCCCGAGCTGGTACAAGTAAGTGGAGGCGGGGCTAATTTGCATATTCATGAATCCGCGTATACTAAATGAGGGTAGGGAGTTACATTCAAGCTATTTGGTGAGTTTTAAGTGATAAAATGATTGACTACAGGGGGTGTTTTGAATAGTATTTTCTTGTAAAACATACTCCAATAGTGCTTTCTTTCTTCTGTGGAAATCAAAAGATGATGTCAGGCAAAATAAAAGTCTTCACTTTCATTGTTTGGGGAAAAAGAGAATCTTCTCACGGATTGTGTCGTCTTCACTGATCGCTCTTTCTCCATTTCTCTGGTGTAGGTGAGGGTGTGTTTCGACGACGGCCAGCTGGAGAGAGTTTGTGAGTACCCTTCAGAAGGCTGTGTGCTAGCATCCCTCCCCTGCTATCCTCATCCAGGGCCAGAAGACGGAGGGAGGGAGGAGGGGTGGCGTGGGGGGGAGCAGGAGGCCGAGGGACAGGAGGAAGATGAGGAGGAGGAGAGCGCAGCGTTTGTATCTCGCAGTGCCATCAATGAGAGCACAGGAAGGGTTCGATTCCTAAAAGTGGGTCAGTGGCTTCTAAATTACATCAAAATTAAAAAAAAGCAAAAAAAGGAATAAAGAATCTCCATGAAAAAGCAATACGAAACTATTTAGATAATTCTCTTCATTAGTGGAGCAATGGGGGTTAATGACTTCAGATAAAGTCTGGAAATAGAGTATATACTACATTCACACAACAGAAAATACTGCTAGAATATGTTTCCTAAATGCACTTCAAAATCTGCCAAATTAAAATGTAGATGTAAATATGTCCGCTGGATATTGTGCGTGCCTAAACTGTAGAATTAGAGAGCTTGTAGAATAGACTTTGCTTGTGTGCTTTATAATGATGTATATGTATTGTTATGATAATTATATGAAATAAAGTTTTATGTTTCCTGCAGTTCAGGGTTGTGCAAAATTCAGAATCAAAGAATTGGCTCACTTTCCGTTCGTCAGTGATTAAAGTAAATGATGCTTCTAATAAAAACTGTATTAATTACATCATTACACCAGTAGGTGGCGACATGTGGTTGTTAAATTTAAATTGTCATTGAATCATTAATTCGACAGATTTGTTCAAAAATGCTGATTCATCCGGTAATGAAACAAGTGAAGTATATGAGTCATTGAATCATTCATTCGACAGATTCGTTCAAAAACGCTGATTCATCCGGTAATGAAACAAGTGAAGTATATGAGTCATTGAATCATTCATTCGACAGATTCGTTCAAAAACGCTGATTCATCCGGTAATGAAACAAGTGAAATATATGAGTCATTGAATCATTCATTCGACAGATTCTTTCAAAAACGCTGATTCATCTGGTAATGAAACAAGTGAAGTATATGAGTCACTGAATCATTCATTCGACAGATTCGTTCAAAAACGCTGATTCATCCAGTAATGAAACAAGTGAAGTATATGAGTCATTGAATCATTCATTCGACAGATTCGTTCAAAAACGCTGATTCATCCGGTAATGAAACAAGTGAAGTATATGAGTCATTGAATCATTCATTCGACAGATTCGTTCAAAAACGCTGATTCATCCAGTAATGAAACAAGTGAAGTATATGAGTCATTGAATCATTCATTCGACAGATTCGTTCAAAAACGCTGATTCATCCAGTAATGAAACAAGTGAAGTATATGAGTCATTGAATCATTCATTCGACAGATTCGTTCAAAAACGCTGATTCATCCGGTAATGAAACAAGTGAAGTATATGAGTCATTGAATCATTCATTCAAGCCGATTAATTTAGAAATAATTCATTGAAATTAATTAAACATTTTTAAATGGACTGCAGCAATTAACAATTTGCATGTCTGTCTAAATCGATCTGAATTTGGAACAACCCTGCTGCAGTTAAAAAAAACACTAATTGCACATTTTTAAATCATGAAAAGTTTGACGCTTTTACAGTAGTTTTAAATGTTATTGTTGTCTGTCTTTTTTCCAGATGAATCCTGTAAACGACTCTCTAAATGACAGACCATGGCATCCTTTAGATTTAAAATTCTTTACTTTTGCAGAAGGTGTAAGTAATGGTACACTTTTTAAAATGTGGTTTTAAAATGATTATTATAACTTTTTGTATTTTTTAGTTTTGCTTGTCCTGTTGGAGAATCAAAAATACTTTACAAGCACAATATCTGATTTCAGTTTCATGTTCAGAGATAATAAATGTTGGTTTTACGCTGTGTGCAGTTCAAGCCCCGTAAGTGCTGCAGTGTGATTTCTCAGGTCCGATATGATGGTTTGCACAATTTACAGTTTTATTCTTAAAACCTTTTATGGACTGAAGGCTGTTCATTTAAAAAAAAAAAAAAAAAAAAAAAAAAACTGGAATAGATTTTATTATTTTATTTTCTTGCATTAACGTATGATTATGATTAATGAAGATTAGAATATGGAACTGTGATATATGATATTTGTTAAAAAAAAATAGATCTGTTTTCATCATGAGATTACAAAATAGAATTTTGACATTGCATAGAACATGTGAGTTGTATTGATGGGTGACACTTGGATTTTTACAGTGCGATCGGACAAAAATCCAATTTTTTTGTATATTGTTTGTACTTGAAAACCAGTTTTTAACTTTCCATTGAAATGAAGAAGCACCTATAAATATGAATAAACATTACAGACATACAGCGTGTGTGTATTTGATATAAAACGAGGTCAATGACTGGTTGATTCTATTACACACTTGTTGTATTACAGCGCCACCTGCTGGTTATTTACAGTAATGGCGCGTGATTCTTCACATTAAATCATCTGAAATATTGATGAAATCCCAAATTGCACAGTCCCTGTGGACATTTAAATCAATTTACTAATTTATAGTTAATGTATTCCCATTTAGTGCCTTTGTCAAATTTCATTAGAGATTGTTTCTGCTCATGATTTGGTACTTCAGACCAAAATAGTCTTTGATTAGTTATGACACTTCCATCACATTTAACTGAAAACCCCAGTTTGGCTAATGTGTTGCTATGAATAATACTAATAAATAATAACACTTTGTAATCAACGACTTTCGATAAATGTACAACAAAAACAACAAAAAGTTGTTTATATTATCTATCTGATTGACATTTTCCCATTCAGTATTGTACAATGATTCATTTTCAAACAGGTGAGTCTCCTGTATTAAAACAAAGTATACTATGGTATTTCCATAGTTAAGTGAAGGTACAATTGGTACATAAACAATGATACTTATCATGTTATATATGTGTATGCATGATATGGTGTTAACGCGGTAATTTTCAGCTAGTCAATAGTGTTAGCTTGCTAATATCCGGTGTCTCGCTACTCTTCAGTATTTCTTTCGAATCCAAGAGTGTAGCAAACTCACCCTGACAGTTGTTTATATCAGTGAGTTAATTATCTCTTTTAGTGCTATTAGAAACGCCAAAATACGTGGCATCCATGAATCCAGCGAGCCTCATGGACGTGAGGACATCAAACGTGAGGACATCAAAAAGTGCTTCAGAATATTGTTAGGATGGACTACTAACAGATTAATTTAACCCATTTTCTTAGGGTTATTAATTATTTATTAAATAATAATAAATAATTAATGACGCATTTCAAATTCTCGATGAGCGGGAAAAATCCTAACGGCTTCTCTCGCGCAGCGCTGCGTTTCGCGTCTGTCAGCGTAATAAACCAACTTTTTGTTTGGTTTTGTTTGTATATTTTTAAGATTATGAAGCGGATAACCTCCACGTAAGTATGTTTTTAGCGCTTACTAAATTTTAACCATGTTTTGAACATGGTACCATCGTTATACCGTGAAGTATTAACATTAACATATCACCATATGTTACCATCAGTACTGCTTCAGTACTGTTTGTAAAGGCGATAAGTTTTTATGACGTGCTGTGGTTTTATATGTGTTGTATTTTAAAAGTAATCAGCCTTTCAACTACGTACCAACAAAAAATGGCACTTTAATGTTTCTAAACCCTTAAATTCTAGAATAGTTTGTTTGCTGGTGTAAATCAATTAGGCCTACCCATAAAGACCACTAGAGAGCAGCAGAAGACAAACTTCATGCTTATCAGTAAAGAGGAAAGATCTTGACTGCTTCCATTATTCTGACCCCAACTGAGCCTGATCACATGATCTCTGGAATCTGTCCATCAAAACCTGTCTCTAATGTACATGTCAATCAACATCCATTTTTAGAGTGAGTGTCAAGACACCTGCTGATGATGGACCTGCTCCGGGACTCTCATCAGCTCCGCTCTTGCTCTATAAATACTCTGTGCTCGTTAAAAACTCTTGTGTAGCGATTAAAAAAGGGTGTAAATATATGCTCTGACAATGATTCAATTATGATTCTTCACAAAATGATGCATCATGATACCAGGAATTTGATCGGGTTTCATTAGATTCGATTTGATTATTTTGTCTTCAGCATATTTGCTCAAAATAATGAAAAAATATTTTAATATTTTACACTGAGAGGGTGGGGGGAAAAAGGGATGGTTGCATAAACATAGCCATTATGTTTTTACACAATGTCAAATTAGGCATTTATAGGTTTTTTATGTAACATTTAAAAAAGTTATGAACTAAAAAAAACTAGTCTTAGAGGTTTATGCAGGTTGGTTTGACCTTCATAGTTCATTGGCATTGTATTTTGAATAAGAAATGAATGCATTTATAGGTTTTACAAATTATAATTTTTGTGTCAGTGATGCATAACGGCACATTTCTAGACAGAAGTTGTTGTTTAGATGTTTAATAGCAGCCTGGTTTAGAATTCAATGCATTTGTTGTGTATTTTTATATATTTTTTTTGGCTTTCCTCGTGTCGTTTTGGGGCCTGTCGGAGCATATGTTGTGTATTCATGCTTTATCGTGGTAATTCCCGTGATTTGAGCTTTTTATTATGTCAAATTGGTACGAAACATCTGCTGAGAGCATAAACATGGAGTGTATTTTTTAAGGCATCAGGAATCTCATCCCGTCATTAACAGATTGCTGTTAATCTCCATCCAGTCCCAAATGTTCTGAAGATGTTTGTCTTTGAGTTTTGTGTGTGTTTAACCACTTCACCCGGAAAGTTCGTACTCAAACGCTGTCTAAAAATGACAGCACATCTCCCTGTAATAACGGCGGCGTGCGCTGTAAGATGTCAGATGTGGCTTTCTCACTGTGCAGGGGGTTCAGTCTTGAAATAGTTCTTTTCCCAAAAGGCAAGTCACACCACAGAACACGGATAGCACAGACTCTCTCACCAGTTAATTACACCTCGATTGTAGTTCTGTTCAGATCCTCGAACACACACTGAGTACCGGAGGTGTGTGTGCGGGTTTGTCAGATCCAGAGATTTGCGCACTTTTTCACCCTGATGCACAGGTATGACGCCTTTATTGGAGCTCATGCAAGCCAAACGTTCATAAATGTTTGCCATGAGCTTCAGATCCTCTTTGTTTTATTCCCACCAAACACACATACCGACAAAATGCACGTCTCGAATGCACTACTTATATTCTCCTGTCAATGGCGAGTTTGTAAAGTAACACATTTTATTGTTGCGCTTGAAAAAACATAGATTTTGGCTATTAGTGATGTGTCATACAGAGCTGCTGTCAGAAATTTGTCTGGATGCGAGCTGCTAGTCACCACAATGACGCAATAGAGTCTAAAACGCTTCGGTGCCAGAGGCTTCAGGAACAGAGAGACGTTCACGTGTCTAACTGTTAGGTACAAACACCGCGAGCCTGCGGGATAAGGAAAACGAAGTCTTACACCGTCATTTATTCACCCTTCAGATCGGATATTTATTGATTACTTCTGTGTGAAGCTTTAAATAGCATTTATTTAGGGCCACATCCACACGAAGTCAGAGCTTTCCCTATCCTATCTTTTTTTCCCTCGTTCAACCATCGTCTCAAGAAAAAACTGCGTACACATGAAACCGACAATGTGGCATACATGCCAGACCAGTATGTGGCGCTGTAATTCTGCCACAGAGATACACTAAAAATGAAGACTTTCAGATTCACCGTCTGGACAAAACGTGGATACGATACTAATTTTTTTAAACGTGTCTTCATGTGGAGTTGTTTTAGGCTCTGTGCCGAGAGAGATCCGCTGTTTTGGTGTTGAGAGGAGCTGCTTTTATCAATCTGAAGAGGGTTAGTGGTCTGGTGTTGTGGTCAGTTCGTATCTGGAAGGTTGTTGGTTCGATTCCCACAATGAATTATCACCATTGTGTCTGTTATCAAGATACTTAACCTCAGGTTACTCCATGGAGATTGACCCTATAATAAATTCATGGTGCTGCGACACATCAGGTGAAAGCCAAAGAATCAAACACTGGCTCTGGTGTAGAAATATGATTTATATTCTACTTTATTCACATTGGCAATTGTATCATCTGGTCTCGATGCTGTTTCTCACGACTAATATATAAAAAATTGGGGGTCAGGTGTTTTTGAAGTCTCTTCTGCTCACCAAGCCTGCATTTATTTCATCAAAAATATAGTAAAATTGTGAAATATTATTACAATTTAAAACAACTGTTTTCTATGTGAATATATAGTAAAATATAATTTAAATCCAGTGATCAATGCTGAATTTTCAGCATCATTACTCCAGTGTCACATGATCCTTCAGAAATCATTCTGATATGATGATTTTTGAGCATTTATGATTATTAAAACTGTTGTGCTGCTTCATATTCTTGTGGAAACCATATTTTTTAGCTAGAACGCATTTGTCTGAAATAGAAATCTTATAACATTACAAACATCTTTGCTGTAACTTTTCTATATATTTCATGCGTCATTGCTGAATTTGTGATTGCTGTGATTCACAAACAATCAGACATTATGAGTGAGAAACACATTTAGAAATATATTCCAAATCATATTATGTGGATGTAAAAGCCAATGCTTTTATCTGGAGTGTCTGATCGTTGACCCACAGTCCCACAGGTTCAGTCCCTCTGGTGTAACCTAAGGTTAAGTGCCTTGCACAGAGACAGTGTTGATGGTCATAGGTCAATCCTTGTGGGAACCGATCCAGCAACCTTCCGATCACCAGCAGCAGGCCACACCAACCTGTACCAAACAGCCATGAGCTTATGATCTCCAGCTAACTAAACTAGGATAGAGCTTCCACAGATATGAACCAGCAGAGCTTCTGGTTCTCCAGGATCCTGTCTGTCATAACTGGGGTCAACAGTTCAGCTCAGAGGGGCCGCCATCTGCTCCCAATGACATTTGATCATACTGTGGGCATTGTGGTATTTTAACATTTCAGCATCAATGCTTATCAGTTCAAGTGTTCAAAGGTTCGGGTGGAATACATCACAGTGCTAAAGCTATAGAAGTCAATGACAGAAAAACTAACGTGTGTGTGTGTGTGCCGAGCAGGTTATTCAGGTTGGAGGTTATCGAGTGTGTTGCGTTTTTCCCCAAGGTGATGGAGAGATAGCATCCCTCTTTCCCTGGGGCGCTGGAGGGATGGAGGGATGTTGTTTTTTCTTTTTTTTCCAGTGGTTTGGACCCTACAGGGACATCCTAAATCTGTCGGACGCTCCTCAAAGTGCCAGTGCATTGATTTCAGCCACCGCGACTTTCCAGCCCGCCGGCTACGGACAACTCGCTCCCTGTACGCACACACACACACACACACACACACACACTTCACTGGAACTTGTTTGCGGTCATGTTGGAAGCTTTAGTGCTCTGTGTGTCTGCTGTTGTCTCTGGGGAGATCCACAGGGGGGCGCTGGTACCGAACCACGCCCGACCCACCATCCTGACCCAGAACCAGTGAAGTAAAAGTGGAGCTGTGCACACTAGTTACTGTTTGTTTTATTTTTTATGTAATATTGTACCTTTTGCCATTTTTTTCCTTTTAAATTCCAGTTTTATGTAATTTTTCTGATCAAATTGGATGAGACAAAAATGAGTTACGAAAGGTCAAGTTGAACACGTGTTGTGGGATATTGTGTGCTGGAGTGTTTGGGGAGTTTTTGTGTTACACTGATCCTGGGTCAGATTTAACAACCCAGTATTTGGGTAGTTTTGTGTTACGCTGATCCTGGGTCAGATGTAACAACCCAGTATTTGGGTAGTTTTTCTGTTACCCAGTTCCTGGGTCAGATGTAACAACCCAGTGTTTGGGTAGTTTTTGTGTTACGCTGATCCTGGGTCAGATGTAACAACCCAGTGTTTGGGGAGTTTTGTGTTACGCTGATCCTGGGTCAGATGTAACAACCCAGTGTTTGGGTAGTTTTTGTGTTACGCTGATCCTGGTTCAGATGTAACAACCCTTTGGGTAGTTTTTGTGTTACGCTGATCCTGGTTCAGATGTAACAACCCAGTGTTTGGGTAGTTCTTGTGTTACGCTGATCCTGGTTCAGATGTAACAACCCAGTGTTTGGGTAGTTTTTGTGTTACACTGATCCTGGGTCAGATGTAACAACTCAGTGTTTGGGTAGTTTTTGTGTTACACTGATCCTGGGTCAGATGTAACAACTCAGTGTTTGGGTAGTTTTTGTGTTACCCAGATCCTGGGTCAGACGTAACAACTCAGTGTTTGGGTAGTTTTTGTGTTACCCAGATCCTGGGTCAGATGTAACAACTCAGTGTTTGGGTAGTTTTTGTGTTACGCTGATCCTGGGTCAGATGTAACAACTCAGTGTTTGGGTAGTTTTTGTGTTACACTGATCCTGGGTCAGATGTAACAACTCAGTGTTTGGGGAGTTTTTGTGTTACACTGATCCTGGGTCAGATTTAACAACCCAGTATTTGGGTAGTTTTGTGTTACGCTGATCCTGGGTCAGATGTAACAACCCAGTATTTGGGTAGTTTTTCTGTTACCCAGTTCCTGGGTCAGATGTAACAACCCAGTGTTTGGGTAGTTTTTGTGTTACGCTGATCCTGGGTCAGATGTAACAACCCAGTGTTTGGGGAGTTTTGTGTTACGCTGATCCTGGGTCAGATGTAACAACCCAGTGTTTGGGGAGTTTTGTGTTACCCAGATCCTGGATCAGACGTAACAACCCAGTGTTTGGGTAGTTTTTGTGTTACGCTGATCCTGGTTCAGATGTAACAACCCTTTGGGTAGTTTTTGTGTTACGCTGATCCTGGTTCAGATGTAACAACCCAGTGTTTGGGTAGTTCTTGTGTTACGCTGATCCTGGTTCAGATGTAACAACCCAGTGTTTGGGTAGTTTTTGTGTTACACTGATCCTGGGTCAGATGTAACAACTCAGTGTTTGGGTAGTTTTTGTGTTACACTGATCCTGGGTCAGATGTAACAACTCAGTGTTTGGGTAGTTTTTGTGTTACCCAGATCCTGGGTCAGACGTAACAACTCAGTGTTTGGGTAGTTTTTGTGTTACCCAGATCCTGGGTCAGATGTAACAACTCAGTGTTTGGGTAGTTTTTGTGTTACGCTGATCCTGGGTCAGATGTAACAACTCAGTGTTTGGGTAGTTTTTGTGTTACGCTGATCCTGGGTCAGATGTAACAACTCAGTGTTTGGGTAGTTTTTGTGTTACCCAGATCCTGGGTCAGATGTAACAACCCAGTGTTTGGGTAGTTTTTGTGTTACCCAGATCCTGGGTCAGACGTAACAACTCAGTGTTTGGGTAGTTTTTGTGTTACGGTGATCCTGGGTCAGACGTAACAACTCAGTGTTTGGGTAGTTTTTGTGTTACGGTGATCCTGGGTCAGATGTAACAACCCAGTGTTTGGGTAGTTTTTGTGTTACCCAGATCCTGGGTCAGACGTAACAACTCAGTGTTTGGGTAGTTTTTGTGTTACCCAGATCCTGGGTCAGACGTAACAACTCAGTGTTTGGGTAGTTTTTGTGTTACGCTGATCCTGGGTCAGATGTAACAACTCAGTGTTTGGGTAGTTTTTGTGTTACGCTGATCCTGGTTCAGATGTAACAACCCAGTGTTTGGGTAGTTTTTGTGTTACGCTGATCCTGGGTCAGATGTAACAACTCAGTGTTTGGGTAGTTTTTGTGTTACGCTGATCCTGGTTCAGATGTAACAACCCAGTGTTTGGGTAGTTTTTGTGTTACCCAGATTCTGGGTCAGATGTAACAACCCAGTGTTTGGGTAGTTTTTGTGTTACCCAGATCCTGGGTCAGATGTAACAACTCAGTGTTTGGGTAGTTTTTGTGTTACGCTGATCCTGGGTCAGATGTAACAATCCAGTGTTTTCGGTAAAATACAGGTTTGTGTACATTTTATTTTATCTAAAAATTCTTTATTGTTCTGTATATCGATTAATTATCGATAATAATTTTTAAGGGGTGTGTTGTGAGTCACCTAAACGAGTGTGGCATCTGTCTTTTCTCATAATGGAAACGCCTGATACTTTGCATAAAATTGTATGATTTTATTCAAAAAGATACAGAATATACTGTAAACACTTAGGATGTTAAAATATGTTCTCAGAACTGTACACTGATTGTTTATGGACAGGTTATGGGGGTCAGTCACAGCATTTTTCGGCTACGAGTTAATCGCATTATGCTGGGTTAAATCAACATCCTAATTGCGTTCTGTCCTTTATTTACCCAGCCCTTGGGTTGAAACCCCCCCCCCCCAAATTGGGTTGTTTTCAACCCAGTGTTTTTTAGAGTGCAAATGTTTGATTTTACAGTATGTGTGTTGCCAAATGTGTGTGTGCAATTGCTCAGTCTGTGTGTGTTCGGGTTCTCCAGCGGTAAAGCCCGGACCCTCCCTGGACGGCAAGGGGTGTCTAAAATCAATTCAGTGTTAAGTGCAGGTCTGAGCAGGGGACAGTTTCAGGCCCCAACACTGTTATTCACGCACTACTGACCCAGACTTCACACACACACACACACAGAGAGCAGTTCAGCCACTGACACACAGGCCAACGCAGGATACAGCCGGACGATCTGTGTGCTCATGACCCAACACAACAGACCTGACCTCCTCAAATCAGCCTGATCAGCCTAATCTGAAAATAAACTCAACTGAGAACAAACTCTGCCTCTCATTCCCCACAGCTCCTCCTGCACGTGCATTCACGCGATCCTCGTCACTGTGTGTTAATGATGTTTGAGGGTCGGAAAGGAATCGTTCACTCCAAATAATTAAGATTGTCATCATTTTATCACCTTGTTGTTGTTTCAAACCTGAATGCCTTTCGATCTTCCATGAACAAAACAGATGCTCCATACAGTTATTATTAGTGCATATGTATAGAAAGAGAAAGAGAGAGCATTTAATTTTTATCAAAAGAGTATTAAGTCATTTCTTGCCTATGCTAATAAGACTTTATACTGACATCTATCCGTGTTCCATCGTGCAAAAAGAAAGATTTTGGTTATGCAATTGATAACCCATGATATATATATTTACACACTAAAAAATGCTGGTTTGTTTCAACCCAAATTGGGATCAATCATGGACAAACCCAACAGTTAGTTTTGTCCACATTTGATCCCAATTTGGATTGAAACAATCCAGCATTTTTTAGAGTCTACATTCCATATTCAGAATTTTCATAAAGTAAAAACTAAATTTAAACGCTGTTTGGCATCACAAAAGGTCACGTGTTTTCTTTTTAAAGTTTTACACCTAAAGTAATTATTTAAAATGATACACTCTTAAATGAGACGAAGAGCTGCGATCACATGACCAGTGGATTACTGTACTCTATCAGTTACAGTATAAAGTCTAAAATCACTGTCATATTAGCCATAGACAAGAAATTACTTAACAGACCTTACTCAGGTTAGACGCCGTTTTGAATTTAAAGTGGATGAAAACGAGGCTTTTCAATGGCAGGTACCAGGTCACGTAATTTTTAAAGTTGGGTTTTTGTCTACTGAAAGCTCTTTTCAGAAAGACGTCTCATGATGCTGCTCTTCTCGGAGGTCCTGCTGGTTTTATGATGTGCCAAACTGGTTCTAACGTGAATCCAATGCAGTGCAAGAGCAGTTTGGAGTGAATCTGCATCACTTCCTCTTTGGGAATCCCTTCAGGTGTCTGATGGCTCGGGATCAGACGGGTCGTGTTTTGCTCCGCTCGTTAACATGCTGTGACTCTCGACATGCAGAGCGCAATCTATTGATCACTGTAGTTCCTGCATTAATGCGTGTTCGTGTCGCAGTCGATTGACTTGTTGTAAGAGTACAGTTCCTGTCCTCCCAATGCTCAGGGTCATGTGTGCATGTGATCCATTAGCTAAACGAACAAGACAAGATCAGACATCCTCCAGGACTATTCATGAAGAGTTCAATCTCAAAGTGCCACGACACAAGGAGAAAAAAATCATCAGCCACCTAGATTGAGTCATTGAATTATACCCATTAACTACTTATAATTGTGCCATATCATCGACCTCATCTCCTCAAAGGCCTTGAATAACTTTTAGTTGTCATTTGTTTTCTTTACAAGCAGTTTGATGTTGATGAAAAAGAAAGGTCTCGAGGCCTAGACGCTCTAGTTTGTGTTGCATTTGCTATTTGTTACTGCTAAGAAGAGGCATGTCGTTATGCTTAATCTAGAATAAAAATTGTATGCCTCAGCATACAAGATTATGTCATGAATATTTTGGTCAATTTTTTAAATGTGCATTATTTTTTGTCAACTTTTTGGAGTACACAAGCATATCCACATTATTTTGCAACGCGAAAGTAAGCGATTTTCTTTGAATGTTTGAGACTTCCGGTTCAATTCTTTAGCCGCTATGTGTTAAAAACAGGAAGAATATCCAAGTGTAACAGCACTCTAAAAAAATGCTATAAAAATAACACAAGTCGGGTTAAATATGGGCAAACACAGCGATTGGGTTAAATGTTTGACCCAACCTGCTGGGCAGTTTTACTTAACCCAATTATTGTTTAAAAATTACTATATATCTTGGCTTAAATTGATCCCAAAATATTGGAAATTAAAAATCAGACACATAATTACTAGAGGCAACAGTAGCAATTTAATAAATGTTTATCATTTAATTATTATGTATTAAACATATTAATAAATGTTAATTACATTTTGGGTTAATTTTAAGCAACCTAGTAATTTTTGTTTAAAAATATTTGACTTAAATGAAACTACCCAGCAGGTTGGGTCAAATATTTAACCCAATCGCTGAGTTTGACCCAACTTGGGTTATTTTTTAACCCAGCATTTATTTTTAGAATGAGGTAACTGTGTTTTATGATAATATATTAAAATAATTTGATACCAAATGCCGATATCAAGCAGCGTATAACTGTTGACACCGGAAGTCTCGCACATTCAAGTTACGCGCCCGATCTTACGTTAAAAATAATCGGTGACCTCAAAGCTAACAGACATGGATGGGAAGAAACTAAATTAAGGCAAAAATATTTAAGAAAAGCCTTTTCATGTAAACAGCCATACTTTGTCTTCTTAGACTCGAGGACTGAAAACAGCCGCCCGTGAACGCGAGTCAGCAGCAGTGAGGCGCGCGCGTCCGAGTAGATGCTCGTCACCGACAGGAGTTCGTACACGCTGCGCAAGGCGGATCGCCGTGATCCGGTCTGGGATTCGCTGACACGAGTGATGAAGGAGCACAGAACATTTTTAGCCCCGCTACCCCCATCAGTACCCCGCCCGGGGCAGATGATCTCCGCGCCATCAGGAGCTCAGCATCATTAGAAGGTGTTAATTGGAGTTAGTCGGAGTCTTCGCTTTCTGTCAAGAAGTCTGACAACAGAATTCATTAGACTTAAAAATACCGGGGCATTGAAATGAATTCAAGAGGGATTCGCTGATGAGAAAGGATTGTGAGCTGACAGACAGAACCAGAGCTCCGAGAGGGTCCAGTTCTCGTTCAAGATGCCAAAAAACGGGCCCGTCCTCGTGCGTCTTGCTGAAGAAGTTTATCAGCACGCGCATCTTCTCATATTCGATGCGTAATATTCACACTTTCATTGAGCTTCTTCCGAAAAAATATAGCAGGAAGGAAGCCACTTGCCTTCTCAATTAAGAAAATTGCATGTGTCAGAAATTTAGGTCTAAAAAAACGACGGGTACTTAATGATATTAATGCTTCATGTTTTTAAAAGGGTTTCTTCAAAACAACTTGTTTCGAGGTTTTTAGATATGTTTCATCACAATTTCTCCGTTGCATTAGGTTGGAAATAAATCCTAGATCTGATTGGGATCTTTATGGATGCTATTTTGAACATAACGTTGATCTGTTTAATGTAATGGACGTTAGTGCGGTCGCTGTACAGAAACACTTCTAAATGTATTTCAGCATGAGGCTGAAAAGGAAAAGGTATTTGTGTCACTTTCATCTAAAGCGCAGAAAAAAGTGGCCATAAAACTCGAAATGAGGAACTGTAGTGACTTCCTCTGTCACGTCCACCCAGAAATGACTTTCGTATATTCCGAAATAACTCCGGGAAAAACTGTTTGACAAACTCCAGTTTGACAGAACACGGTCAAAATAAAGAAAACCGAAGCGCACGCGTTCAAATAAAGACACAACGGCGCGTTTGTGGTTGATGTCGAGATCAGAACCAGGAACACGAAACAGAATAATCAGAGTATTGTTTAGCACAAAGATTCTATTTTCGAGTAATATTTAGAACATTATTCGTCAAATATAATTAATACTAACCTTCGGCGTATTATATACAAATTCTGGGTACTTCTTAAAACGTTTTAATGTAAAAATGCAAATTATTAGTTAACCTACATTTCAAAATGAACGAAAAAACGCTTTTCTGTCTGCTTTACAAACATTTTGTTCGTTCCCGCGCGAAGCGGCCGTTTTTTTTGTTTTGTTTTTTTTGAAAATTTAAATGTTTGAAACTTAACGGTTAAAAGTTGAGGCTAAATTAACGAATTTAACGAATAAATGTCCGTTAATAAGTGTAGTTTCAAAATAAATTCGTTCATATTTAAGATAAAACCGTTAGCAGTGAAACACAGACAAAGAAAGTATGAAAAGCACATTTTATTTTACCTTTCATAACAGTGCCATAAGAACATTTGTACAAGATACATCACAATCTAAAGTGCACAAATACTGTACAACAGAGGGGATCTTAAATAAACGGAAAAAAGTCACATTGCTTCATAGAAAAATAAGATTAAGAAGAATCAAGGGCATGCTTTAAAAAGAATACAAAGTAAAAACCCCAAAGAAATGAAGCATATTCACAAATGAGCAAAAGTAAAACGAACGAGCACAACTGGGGGGTCACGAAAGCTTTGGCACTTGCAGATTAAAAGATTAAAAACACAGATCACTTCAAACAAAATAAGAGCGAGAGAGAGAGAATTGATAAATGATCTGGAAAGCAGTTCTTAAGGGCTCGTGTAGAAGGCGTAATAACCCATGGCTTTATGGCTCTCTTTGTTGTACTCCTCAGAGCTCAAGTCCTCACACTTTATAGTGGGCGAAGCGTCTGTACTGGAGCCGCCGGGCGAAACGCGCCTCCTCTTACACGCCATGGAGTACGCGCTGACGTCCGAGTCCACGGCCTTCAGCACCGGCGGGGCCTCCATCCAGGGGCCGGTGCTGCCGGTCGTCGGGGCCGCCGCGGAGCTCTCGTCCTGCAGCTTGTCTTTAGAGGACAGCAGGTCGTCGGTGTAGGCCGGAGGGCTCGGCCTGGGCGACCAGGGCAGGCCGGTGGTCATCTTCCTCTGGTACGAACTCCTGCTGCTCCAGCCGGCCGCCATGGAGGCGAAGGCCGAGTCGGGGTAGTAGCCCAGCGCGTGCGGGCTCTGCAGCGGCAGGGGTTTGATGCCGTAGGGCAGCAGGCTGGAGGCCGAGTACTCACTGTCGTAGGACAGGTCTAGTTTTGAGGACGCGCTGCTCTGCTGGACGGGCCCCACGAACCAGCGCTGGGCCGAAGCCGAGCCGGCGGCAGAGTCTTCGCTCTGAGGAGAAAGCAGGCCGTTGGTCTGCGGCACGGCGCGCTCGCTGCCGTAGAAGCGGTGGTTTTGTGGCAGGTTGTTTACAAACTGGTCTTGGAAGAAGGGCTGCATCGCATAGCGGGCGCCGGGGACAATCTGGTGCGACCGCGGAGAATCAGTAGGAGAGGGCGTCAGTCTGTCGCTCTCTGGAGCCGTGTACATCCTGAGAGAAAAACCAGAGAGACTGTTAGCAATTTGCCTTATCGCTTCCTCATTATGACGCCTCGCTAAATCTAAAGATCTTCACTGTACGTGGACATAAATGGAAACACTGGACATGAACTAACCTGGAGAAATAATTTATTAAATTGTAGTTAAAGTTGATTTCAAAACGGTAAAAAAGAATTGTTGGTTTGACAAAGTAAGTTGAGTTCATTGAAATTAAAAATTTGAGTTAATACAATGAAAGCGATTGATTTAATCAACAGAAACTCGAAATGTTGTAATCTGAACCATATTAATTATCTAATTATTGACAGGAGAAAAAAATATTTTTTTTTACGGTGTACAATTTGTATCTGTTAATATTTAATTGACCTGAACTAACAATGTTAGTGTTTTTTGTGAACCAACATTAACTAAGATATTATAAATACTCGATCGAATTGCTCATTAATTAACTAATGGAACCGTATTAATATCGTTTAATCCCACTTTACACGCTGTTCAGATAACATATTTTGAGTTTCTGTT
Organism: Zacco platypus; assembly: GCA_038088235.1. Classification (NCBI taxonomy): domain Eukaryota; kingdom Metazoa; phylum Chordata; class Actinopteri; order Cypriniformes; family Xenocyprididae; genus Zacco; species Zacco platypus. Next base: position 1,207,758 of record CM076071.1, read on the forward strand.
GCGTAAACAAATCGCCTTCATTGTCCCAACTCAAATTTTTAATTTCAATGAACTCAATTTTAAGGAAACTTGCAATTCTTTTTTACAGTGTGCAAAATGACCTACAAAAATGTTTATTATTTAAAAGAAAAATGTTTTTAAACTCTAAAAAATGACTCTCTTTTTTTAGAGGGCTGTTGCTCATAAATTTAGCTAACGAAATGAAGGCCCTCATATTTTTAGGGCGTTTTCATAATTCGGTCAGCAATTTTCACATTTCTCGGACTGGGACGGTCGTCTGAAAGGCACTTACGAATCATAATTGTCTCTGAAGCCTTTAGCGAAAGGGTTGTGGTCGATCTTGAGCTGTGTGATCTGCAATTAAACACAAACACCAGGAGTTCAGAAGCAGCACAAAAGCAGAAGTGGCTGGAAAGAGCTGCGGCGGCGTTTCTGCTTACGTCTGTGTTCTGGTAAGCCGTTACAGCGATGAACTGGTTTTCAGGGAAAGTGAAGGTTTGTGTTTTAGCTTCGCTGCTCATGTCCTCCACACCATCCTCCGTCACCTCCACGATGTGCAGCCGCGGTTGGTATTTATGCAGGGACTGCAGGACGATCATCTATTTTAACACACACACACACACACAGTGTTTGTGCAGAGTTCATGGCCGGCGTTTGCAGTTAGAGCACAAAGGTGTCAAAGCCACACAGAAGGCCTACGAGATGACTGGATACACACATCTAACTCCAAATGCGCAAGATGCATCAGAGCCACAACATGCAGTAAAATATATTCAAAGCTTTTTTTTTCGTTAATATGCTTCAATATTAATATGTCAGCTAAATGTATTTTTTGCAACAACAACAAAAAGTCTTATAAATAACCCGAAGTTCATGCATGTCGATCATATTTCCCATGCACAATTCCTCAACAGCTTAAACAATGAGTGATGGGGTTTACCTGAGTATTGTTGTTATTTGCGCCCTTGTTGTTGGTTAGCTTCAGTTTCCCAAAGGAGATTTCTTGTCTCATCCAGTGTGCTCCAGTGTTGGGTGATTCTGGGTGAACATAAACCTTGTTTCCTACAGAAAAACAATGCAGAATATTAATGTTTCTTCCCGTTAGATTATTATTCGTGTCTAACATAGAGTCAGAAGCAGGGAGCTTTTACACCGAAAATATCCTTCATGTAAAACAGGTGCATCGTGACTAAGAGCGATTTGTTTTGAATAAACTAATACATATAGTTGATTAACACGTCCACCCCCGCGCGCTCGCGCTGCAAATTATATGTGAAACTTCTTTCATTGCATCGAAACGGTTTCATTTTCTAAATGAAAAGGCATGTAAAATTGTTAAAAAATTATCTAAGTTTAAGTAATATCGAATGAAGTAATAATAATCGCGCGCACGTAGAATTGTTTTTAAAAAACGAAATTGCTTTAATTCGTTTAATTTCATGCGCGTCACAAGCAACGATCAAAAAAAACATAATTATATCAAGGGAGATTTTATATATCTAACCAATTCGTTCATACCAACATCGAATGAAAATTAAAACCCCACTCAAAAGACGAAGAAAAAACGAATATCTAATTTAGTTTTTCGTTGCATTAGATTATAAAAGCCATACAAATTTCAACATATCTGTTTAACTGCAGATATAACGGGTTTCGAATATTATTTTTTTTTTCCCCTCACCTTGCATGTTGTTGTCCGCTTTCCCGCAGGTGACCCATTTCCCGCCCTGAAATCTCCAGTGGTTTGGATCAGCCAGAACAATCTCCACAAACACATTATAATGCGCCGTCAGGTTCAGTCCGGTGATGTTAAAACTTAGAAAGGGGAACATTCTCCTGCGAAGATGATCATTGATAATAAAAATTAAAATGACGCATTCGCTCTGAAATGAATATTCGTTAATTAAATACACAATTTTATTAAAAAAAAACCGTTGCATATTTTGTGTTTAAAACGCTAAATTCACGAAACAATGCATGCCCTAAATTATAATGCATCTATGTTCATTTTTCCAGCTCACTTCCCGTCATTACCTGCCCTGTTTGGTGATGATCATCTCAGTCTGATGGCGGTGGAATTTGAGCCACAGAGGTCTGTTACACAGGTACACCTGCGCCCTGGCCGCGGAGCCCGAACCCGGGATGGGCATCGAGCTCAAACTGGAGCCCGGTCCAGGATAGGACGGGTACAGACACCCGGGACCCTGTCCGAACTGATAGCCGCTTCCAAACTGACTCCGACTGGCGCACACGGCGGATGAGAACCCGGCGGGTGGAAGAACCGAGCCGTAATGCAGAGATGACGAATACCTGGACCCGTTCGAGCCACTGTACACCGAGCCGGTCTGGCCCCCGTACGGGAAGAGAGAGCACGGGTTGGTCACGTCGGAGCTCGGTTGGGAAGAGGATATGAAATAGCGATCAGTGCCCAGTTCGTCGATGTTGTAGCGGCGGGCGCTGGACAGCTCATCATCTCCACCGATGACCGGAGAACTTTTCCGGGCGTCCGGTGCGGCGGCGGCCGCTGCTTTAGTCCCAGTGAAGCTCTCGCTGTCCGCCTCATCAATCAGCGCGCTCCCGCCACTCAAGAACTTCTTGGCACCGGAGCTCTGCTCGGAATCTGTCCGGTCCATGTCCTGAAAATCGATCTGCGTTGACCCCGGGCTGTTGTTGGTGCTCTCTGAGGACGACGACAGGTTATAGAAGGTCTTGGGTAAGTTTACAGATGCGCCAGGGAGGATGCTTTCTAACTGCATTCTTCAATGTACTGACACCGGGAGGATGATCAATCAAAAGCAGGTCGAGATCAATAAGTAGATCACACCAGGACGCCGCTCCGTGCGCCCCGCAGTTTGACCTCTGAAGCGACACCTCCGGATTTTCAACTGTAATCTGTGAGTGACAGAATTGTTTGAGAGAGTTTATATACTATCCCACGCGAGGGGGCGGAGCCTTCTCAATTCGTGGGTTTTGTCCGCGTTTTCATTGGCTGTGAGGCTTTAGTTTTAACTGCTATTTAAAATAACCGACATTTTCTCTCTCTTTTTTTTTTTTTAAACTCAAGGCTTCTACAAATAAACAGGCCAAAAACATTTAGCGCCAATAAAACGTTTTCTTAAAAGGCTTATTTGAATGTTTTGTACACTAAGAAAGAAAATATTATTTTAAGAACTTTTCTCTGAAATGTATCGCATCGCTGCCATAACGCCTTTTTTTATTAGAGTCTATTTTTATTGGCTTAAAAACCTGGCCTGTTATTATTATCATCATCTTTATTATTATTAGCCTAATGTTTTTATATTTACTCGGATTGTAGGCTTTGACTAAAAACCTTGCTTATATTTCAGAATTCGTCTCAAGCCAATTAATGAGTGTTAATTTGAGACTGACATTGAACCCGCTGAGGAACTTGGAAGTGGATTGACACCATTTTAGATGCACTGAAAACAAAACAATTAACGAGTCCTCCAGGCTGACCTGAGAACGGTTGATCTAAATACACTTGAGCTCGGCTGAACTTGGCAACCCAAATAATTAACAAACGATTAATGAGGAAACCAAACTCACCAGAAACTGTCAGACAGCAGCCATGCCTCGAGTTTCTCGGGTTAAAGTTGACCCTGTCCGGCTCGGTGTGTCGAGTCACATGCACTCTTCCCTTCTTTTCAGGGCTGATGGAGTCCAAAAAAAAACGCTCAGATTTTACCGACCAAACATGAGTGAGTTTAAACATTCTGTGAGATTTTAACGTGCAGTTACCCGAAGCATAAACAAATAGTGTATTTACATATTTAAGTGCCTTAATCTACGTGTATTTATATTGTGAAATCTGTTTCAGCGTCTTCATGAATCGGACGAAAAAAAACTGCAGGAGATTGTTGTGAGCGTGCACGAGGTGAGTGTGGCTTGAGGCGCGCGCGCGCGCGTCACCTGAGGGGTTCCAAAAAAAAAAAAAAAAACCCTGCGCCTTTAATAATAACATATAAAACAATATACATTTTAGTTCAAGTAAAAAAAAATTAAAAATCATTTCTATTTAGTATTAATTTCAGAAATGATAATAAGCAATAAATCTATTTTGCTATTTGTCTATAATTTCTAAATAATAAAACGACTGCTTTTAAACAAAGTCTTTTGTTTATTAAATACCATTTAAATCTGTAAAGTTGCCGCGCAACATTAGGGTATTCTAAAATGTGAAATTAAGCTAGGTTGCATTTATCAAAACGTATGAAGGATTCAAACAACGTCGAAGAATAAAAAAAAAAAAACACCCAGGTCAACAGATGGAAAAACAATTGAGCCCCAGTTCACCATAAGGTAATATCTGATTGTCTTTATCATCAGGCGGTGGTAATAAAAAAGAGAGGGGCGGGGGTAAATCCCACCCGGCTCAACCCCTTTCCAAGCACAGGGAAACCGGCCAATTATTTTTCCGTGTGAAGGAACCGGTGATAGTGAAGGAAGAGACAGCCGGGCGGATAGACACCGCCTTATTAAAACCCTTCTGTACCACAAATCTGATAAAAGAGAGGGAGCGAGACCAACAAAATCGCTCCTTGACGTTAAGGATGAGCGCGAGGCGACGCGGAATCGCGCTGACCGGGTGGCGATAATGGTCGGTTACCCGGAAAGGGTCACCCGCTCAGCGCGAGCGCGCTTTAATGAAAAACCCCACCGGGTGTCCTCATCAAACTCTCTTTAGCTCGTCATTGTGATTAAAATTCCTTGATGACGGCGTGACGAATTAAAGAGAGTCGGTAATACATTTAAAAAGTCACAGGTTGTGATTGCATCACTCAAAAATAACACGATCACCCATTAACCTGTTCACACTTGACCTCGTTCAGTTCGCTTTCATAATAACAGGATTTAGGGTCACGTGAGCCCAGCTGTTCATGTGTGTGTGTGAGAAGATGTTTTTCACATAAGTCACCATGAAATCAAAATTAGGGTATTTTTGCAGTGTTTGTCATAAATGATTGCATTATTTTAAATTCATAACTTCCTCCTGCAAACCACAAACATCCAATCAATTCCCCGTGGACACAATCAAACATTTGTTCTTGTTTGTGAAGCGTCCGGATAATAGAGACGAAAATAGTTTTACTTCCATTTCATGACGACTTTAAATCAGCATCTTTAATCTTCAAATCTGGAAGTTTATACTCATTCATTCCGAACGCGGTTCGATTCGGACACGTTTCAGCTCTAAATTATGAGATCAAATCCTGAAATGATCTCAACTGATAGTATGGGAAGGTGTGATGTAAAGACGATCCACACAGAGCACCTGAGAAACACACACACACACACACACTCACAGGAATGATTATGCGTTCTCACCTGACAGATCCCGGGTCCCAAGTGCCTTGTAGTTTTTAAGGTGTGAGATTCACAAGGATTAGCTCCCAGCTAAGAGGAATATTGAGATGAGAACGACTTCTCCGTGCAGAATACACAATTCAGCTCTCAGAGCATCACAATCATCTTTCCATGACACCAAAGGTCTGATTTTTTAAAATGTAGATCACTCTATAAAAATGGTCCTTGAAATGAGTCTCACCTGAAATGGTTTTTCAGCGGCTTTTTGCTGCGAAATCCCACTTTTGGAGGTTTTATTTTTTAAGAGCGTATCTGCCATACAGTTAAAAGAGACGATGAATGAAGCTTTTAAACGTTTTAAATCTGCAGCTTCGTTCTTCATCCGGACGTTGTTTTATTGATGCCGTTTCACATTATTCCTTAAATCAAGAGCTTGAATGCAGCAAAGCTTTGAGTGTTTAAGCTTTTGTATATTTAGGCCATCGTAACACTGTGGCATTATCCGAGTGCAGATGTGTGTTATGAGCTGGGGATATGTGTGTATGTGTGTTTGCATGTGTGCAATCTAGAGATGTGTGAAGAATTTGGGGAAAAGGGGCTAAAAATCTGTGAAAAGACAGAGAGGGGGGCTGGAACTCAGCTGGAAACTGATTGGCTGCCAGCCTGAGGAGGAAATAAGAATCTGCTGTCCTCTCCGGTCTGGGACCTCGGTGACCAGGCGCAAGATGTCTGCCACGGCCCCCGAGGGCCCCGCGGCGTCCCCTCAACACTCCTCTGCCTCTGAAAGCGTCTTTCTCATTTTATTATTGACTTGAAATGCCACCCAGTCTCTATTTCCCTCCCTCGGTTTCTCTCTCTCGCGCTCTCTCCGTCCCGAGCGCGCGCGAGAGAGAGAGAGAGAGAGTCGGGCGAAAGGCTGCGGGTGAATCAGGGTCACTCAAAATCAATACTGTGCTTTTAGACGGGACAGATACATAAGGGACGGTAATAGTCTTAAATGTTCTTTGGTGACTCTCAGAGGCTTTGACGGAAGATTCGGGATCCTGAAGAATCACGACACATTTTTAATTTTCCGCCGCAAACTGTGAGTATTTTCATCGCCTTTCATTGCAGCTCGTGGAAATGAAGATCTGGGTCAGTCACAGCGATTTTGTTAACTTCAGCATGTGTCATCTTTCTTAGAAAATGTACATAAAAAGCCCATAAAAAGTACATAAAAATGGGAAAAAAAAAAAAAAAAATGCTGGGTTGAAAATGGGTTAACCCAACGGTTGGGTTAAATGTTTGCCCAACCTGCTGGGTAGTTTTATTGAACTCAACTATTGTTCAAAAATGACTGTATGTCTGGCTTATAATGAACCCAAAATCAGACACATAAGAGACGACAATAATAACCAGAAGGTGAACATTTATTACACTGTTATTTCATTAACCCAACCGTTGGGTTACACATATCGGGTCACTATGTTGGGCTATTTACCAAAATGTTTTGAGTTCACACTGTACATGTCTGTGCAGGTTCTGAATTGATGTAAGCACACTTGTATTTTGAATTTAATATGTACACGATGATGTATATTTACATTAAATGACTCCACAATATTTGGTTTGCAATTGAAAATATATTTGTTAAAACGTATTATTTTATGCAAATAAACAATCTTGAAAACAAAGTATGTTTTATGTATTAAAATAATCTCATGAATAAAAGTAAATAGTTAACCCAACTGCTGGGTTATTTTTTTTTTAACCCAATCAATAACCCACAGTTGGGAAGGTGCTATGTTAACCCATAGTTGGGTTATTTTTAGTGAGTAATAAGCAATTTAATTATTATTCATTAAACTTATTAATAAACGTTCATTTCCAGCATATTTTGGGTTCATTTTAAGCGAGCAATACAGTAATGTTAAATAAAACTCCCGGGTTGGGTCACACATTTAACCCAACTGCTGGGTTTGTCCATTTTCAACCCAACATTTTTAGAGTGTAGGCTTCATGAAAAATGAACAATATAAAGATTATTTTTAGGAGGTGTGTATTTATCATGCATACACACTAAAAATGCTGGGTTAAAAACAACCCAAGTTGGGTTGAAAATGGACAAACTCATCAGTTGGGTGAAATGTTTGCTGGGTAGTTTTATTTAACTCAACTATTGTTTAAAAAATGATTGCTTGCTTCAAATGAGCACAAAACATGATGGAAATGAACATTTATTAATAAGTTTAATGAATAATAATTAAAATGCTTATCAAGAAATATTCATCTTTTGATTATTATTGTTTCCTCTAGTAATTATGTGTCAGATTTTTAATTTTTAATTTTGGGGTTCAGCCATATAGTCATTTATAACCAATAGTTGGGTTAGATAAAACTACCCAACATTTAACCCAACTGCTGGGTTTGTCCATTTTCAACCCAACTAGAGTTGAGAACGTTTTTGTTCTTAAATACAAGTTGTTTAAAAATGATTTTTACTGTTTTACTGATTAGAATTATGATTTTTGCTTGGCAGACGATGAAAAGGCCTAACAGGACATGAATATGCAAATGTCCTTTAAATTGCAAAATGAACGAACAATAGGCCTACTGAAAATAATATTGTTTTCTATTAATTTGGCTCACGCTCTCCAGCTGCAGGAGTGACGATCAGCGTCCTCGCGTTCGCGCCCTTTGACCTGTCACGTCACTCCGCCGCGCGCAGACGTGACGTGACAGCGGCACATCAGCGCATGCCCCGCGGTGGCGTCGCTGCGCGCGCTAAATGTTCTAGGCGTGTATCATACCGCGGCTCCGTTACCGAGGTCAGATGATGACAGACTGGAAATATATTTACCCTCAAACGGCTGTCAACACCTTGTTAGACCCGACGAACAAAACAGCCTCATACAGCGTCCTGAAGTAATCGATAAACTGTTCAATTTACCGTTTTTTTTTTGGCATATAACCTGCTTTTATGTTAAATAAAATATTATTTTAGTTCTATACATCCATCTCCGCGGACTGAAATTTTAATGAGCGACTACTTTCGTTCATTAGCGTTACATTTTACTGCTATATTTCACAGACGACTGTACAAAACACCATAAAACGAACAATAAAAGCGCAGCACTTTGAGCCGCGAGGAGTGCGGATCGGTTTCTGAAGAGCGTTTCCATCTCTCAAGACTACCAAATAAAGTTGAATTACGGCTCGTACGCATAGATTCATTCCAACTCGGCCCAAAGTTTACGTTTCCTCATAAACCCGCTGCTGTTCTGACCCGTTCGCCATGTTCCGTGGCCACCCATAAAAGCTGAGTGACCCCTGGTGGCCAGAGGTCAGGGGCCGCCCGTCAGGGGGAAGGAAGTCCCGCCATATTGTTGTCAGAGTCCATCAGCAGCGGACGCACATGAAAGTGGCGCATTCCTGCTTTATGGTGCGATCGGGCCGCTGCAGCCTTTGCTCGGTGCTAGATTCATGAACGCCGTTGACAGGATTAACGCCGTACGTCTCATTAGAGGATCTTGGCGCTGAGAGCCGCGGCGGGAGGCGAGCTGAGAAACTGAGCCATTAGTGCGTCGCGTCTGCTTTCACCTGCTCTCTCCTGTGTTATCTCAGCAAAAATATGTTCCGAGAACGTTTCTCTAACGTTCCCGTTACGTTTTGGAACGTTCTCTGAAACTTGTAACGTTCCATTATTGGACTGTTACATTTGAATGTTCTGAGACTGAAACATTTCAGTCAAGGAACTTTGATGTGTAAATAATGTTTTGTTAAACAGCAGATAACTCTTTATTAACGTTAGCGCAGGAGCGTTTGCTCGTAACGTTCCCTGTTAGGATTTATCTGCACATGAAGGTCACCCAGGCCCGTGACACTCGCTCTTTAAAGAGATGAATGTCGGTGTTTTCAATCAGCGCTCATTGAGGATCAGATGCCTGTTTGCTGTCAGAGCTTTTCGTGTAAATGTTCAGTAATGTCAAGTGACCCCTGAATGTTCCCCGACTTCATGTAACACAAGCCCCAAACAAATCAATGCTGAAAGAGAGAGTTCACCCCAAAAATGCCACTTCTGTCATTATTTACTCCTTCCAAACCTGCAGGAATTTCTTCTGTGGAGCTCAAAAGAAGATATGAGAGATGTTTTTCTGTTCATGCAGTGAAAGTCAATCTTGCTTCTGTGTCATTCCAAGAAAAGCACACTGGATTGGAACGACATTTTGATTTTATTTTACATGCACTCTGATTTAAGCTGATCTGATCTAGTTTCTCTCTATTTCATCCAGTCTTGAACTTTTTCTACTGTACTATAAGTGAAAAGACCAACCATAACACAAAATTATCTCAAAATGTGATTTTTTTCATCACTGTATGAGTGAAAAACACAAAATATTATAAGAAAAATGTTGTTGTTTTGTCCATACAGTGAAAGTCAATGGGGTCCAATGGTGTTTCTGTGTTGTTGTTTTTTTTTCTTCCTCTTCTTCTTCTTTCTCCACTGAAGAAAGAGATGCACACTGGATTGAAACAACATGACGGTAAATAATGTAGTAAATAATGTTTTTTTTTCTCTGATATGTCAGTCTGCTGTTTTAATCCAGATAATCTCGTCCAGTTTCTCTCAATTTCACCCAATTTTGTCCTTTTCCTACTGTACTACAAGTAAAAAAGGCCAACCATGACATTTAATGAAGCAAATCAGCCAATGTTCTCACCACGTTCTCACTTTATGACTGACTTTCTTCAATCAAACATGTTTCAGTGGGTATTTTTGTCTGCATATTGAAAGTCAATGGGGTCCAAAGTTATTTTTGTCATAATATCTTCTTTTATGTTCGATAGAAAAAAGAAAGAAAGAAATGTAGTTGGGTTTGGAATGGCATACGGATAAGGAAATTAAAATAATTATGGGGTGAAGTATCTCTTTAATCTAAATACTATCGAAGGACTCTGTAAACTGATTTTCTCGGATAATATTTGGTGTTAATGTCGTGGCAATTCAGCTGTTTCACCCGGTCTTGTCGTTTTCATACTGTACTACAAGTATAAAGGCCAACCATAATATTTGAATGAATAAATCAGCTCAAAATGTGTATTTTTCATCACTGTATGATTTTCTTTTTTTGCAAAAAACATAAAATATTATAAGAAAAAAGGTCTGTTTTGCCCACACAGTGAAAGTCAATGGGGTCCAATGATGTTTCTTTAAAATATCATTGTTTTTCCACAGAAAAAAGAAATGCACACTGGATTGGCTCAACATGATGGTGAGTAAATATTGATTTTTTATCATTCTCTGATATATCGGTCAGCTATGCATGCAAAGTGAGTTTTAGTCCCATTAATCTTGTCCATTTCATCCAGTCTTATCATTTTCCTTCTGTGCTATATACGTGAAAAGGCCGACCATAACATTTGAAGGAATAAATCAGCTCAAAATGTGATTTTTTTTCATCATTAAATTTCTTTTCTGTGTAAAAAAACTCAAAAAAGATTATAAGAAAAATGCCTGTTTTGTCCATATAGTGAAAGTCAATGGGGTCCAATGATGTGTCATTCTTTAAAATATCTTATTTTGTGTTTTTCCACAGAAAATTAAATGCACACTTGTTTGAAACAACGTGATGGTGAGTAACTAATGATTTCTTAACGTTCTCTGATGTGTTGGTTTGCTGTGCATGAGTTTTAGTCCAGTTAATCTTGTCCAGTTTCTCTCAATTTCACCCAATTTTGTCCTTTTCCGACTGTCCTTCAAGTAAAAAGGCCAACCATGACATTTAAAGGTGCAAATCAGCCAAAAATGTGAACTTTCTCACCATATTTTCACTATATGACTGACTTTCTTCTATAGAACACAAAAGAAGATATTTTAAAACATGTTTCAGTGGGTATTTTTGTGCACATTGAAAGTCAATGGGGTCCAACGTTGTTTCTGTCTTAATTTTTATGTTCAACAAAATAAAAGAAAGAAATGCCTTTGGATATAATTATATATATATTTTATTATATTATATATATATATATATATATATATAATATTATATTATTATATTATTGGGAGAACTCTTTAAAACAAATACTAATTAAGGCTTCCTGCTTTTCTTTGAGAATATTTGGTGTTAATGTTGTGGCAATTCACCCAATCTTGTCCTTTTCATACTGTACTACAAGTAAAAAGGCCAAATGGCATTTAAAGTGATAATAAATCTCACAAAAATGTGATTTCTGCCATCATTTACTCACTTCAAACCTGTATGACTTTCTCCTATAGAACTGAAAGGAAGATATATTGCAGATTGTCCAGAGCAAATGTAAACAGATGCTATCAAGCTTCGATAAATCACAAAAACTTTGAAGCCATATGATAGTTTCGCATGAAAACCACGATAGTTTCTGCACGAACGAACCCCTTTTCCAAAATAAAAAGAAATGTGGTGTTTGTTGTAAAGCGCGTCTGGGGAATTGCATGATCTTTGTCTCTCACAGTAAAGCCCGTGGATTAGACGTGCGTGGCAGCAACCGTATGCACAAATGCAGATTGCGGATTGAATATTCTGCGGGTTTCGGCGCGTCTGCTGAAGGAACGACGCAGTCGGTTCGATCTCATCTCCTGTAGTCATCCAAGGGAACCGGGGCCGTCGCACGCCACATAATAACATTAAAAAACACACGGATGAGTCCTCGGTGTGAGCTTTGTGCGAATAACCTCACGCATGACACGGACCGGCTTTGTGAAGATCCGAAAACAGAACAGTTTCTATCCGGTCCTGTTCAGATTTGTTTTGGCCTCCTAACTGGAGCTGACCTCTGTGTGACCCCGGGCCGGGTCTGATCACGGCCCGCCGCTGACCCATTTCTCGCCTCTGATCTCTCTCCTCGCAGTACGCTGAAGCCATCGACCGGCCGCGGCCGCAGGATGACAGGTGCTAAAAGTTTGACAGCGCAGGCCAGAGATACATGCTTTGAAGAAAGAGTGATGCCTGTGTGTGTGTGTGTGTGTGTGTGTGTGTGTGTGTGTGAGTGTAGGTATTTACACTGGCTCCAGCGTTATTTAGGTAGTATTTATGTTCTGTTATAGTATTTATTAATATTTTGAATTAGATTTTTAGTTTTTAATTTTAGCTTAATATTTAGTGCTTTTGTTATGTCGTTTATGTAGTCAAATATTACTATTTAGGTTTCATTTAGTTTTATTTGTTTTCCAGTATTTTTAGGGGTTTAACGTAAACTTATGTCAGATAATATGGCATTTTATTCATTATTTTAATAATATGGCAATAATTGAAAACATTTTTCCCACACCCTTATTTGTTACATACTAACATTCTATTTTATATTTTATGTTTGAACGTTATTGTACTTAATATCTGTACATAAAAGGTGTTCCTAAAATTGTGTCAAAAATCACGTTTCATCTGAGGAAAAGTGGTTGTTTTTTATTTTTAATTTAATTGTGCATAAAAATATCTGGACTTTTGTCAGTCTAGATAAATAATGTGTCAAAATAGACAGCGGTAATTATATCTAGTTCGTTAATTATAAAAGAATAAACATTTTAAATAAAATAAATGTTAACTGATACAATTAAAATATATTTTATTTATATATTTTATTTTTTAATATATTATATTTAAATTCATTTAGTTCAACTTGATGTACTAAAATAAAAATGGAAATAAAAATCAATAAAAATGATGTAGCCATATTTAAAAAAAAAGAAAAGAAAAAGAATAAAAATGACAAAAACACACAACAAAATCACGAAACGTTTAACTGAAATAAAAATGAAAAATACAAAAATGTGTTTTTGTTTTTTATATGTTATTAAAATATAAATATATATTTTATATAATGTATAAAATATAAACAAATATATATATATATATATATATAAATATAATCATTTAGTATAATCAATGATACTAAAATAACAAATCTGAAAAAGAGCAAGTCGAGCACGTTGCATTGTGGGATACAATATTCTTTGCATACTGCACGTTTTGGCAAAGAACATTTTTGCATAACATTTGCATACTGTGCAGTAAGTGCATACTAAATATTGCAGAAATAGTAAGAGTAGATGCTGTTCTGAAATGTGTTTTGAGAATAACGTGTTAATTGGCTGAGATTAACTAAGGTTGTTCTCTCGGTGTGTGTGTGTGTGTGTGTGTGTGTGTGTGTGTGTGCGCGTCTGTGCACTTTGGAGGGGTCACACGGTGACTCCCGCATGCAGTCCGGCGGCGGCCCACGAGTGCTGTTATCTGGGAACAAGCAGGGCTTTTATCACATCTCCAGCTCTGACTCAGAAACTGCATTTCGAGGCTCTCTCTCTCTCTCTTTCTTCGGGACGGCGAGCAGACGCAGTTCTCCACAGCAGTTCAGCGCAGGAGCAGCCGCGCTCAGGCCCGTCTCTGTGAGTCAGAGGTTTTTACACCTTTCGCTATGAAACACACACACACACACACACACACATCTCTCTGACTCTCAGCTTACTCAGGCATATGCTGCTTATGTCGACATGTTTATTGCTTTAAAACTGACCCCACAGAGAGAGGGAGACACGTGCGGGGAATCCCAGGCCTCCGTCTGTCTGTCTGGAGACGTGGAACCGGCGCGCTCGTGTCAGTTGAACTGATTGTGGAAATGAGGATCATAACAACAAGTAATGCTTGAGTTTCAGTGTATTCTGTGTGATCTTTAGCTGTGGAAAGTGCTTTGTGTAATAGAGCTGTTTGTGAATGTAAAATGTCTGCAGAGTTTCAAAGATCAAAGTGGAGTTGCGTAGGATTGTAACTCATTTGCATAATGCCAGCCCATTGGCTGCCGGCGAACGGCGTCTCTTTGCCCCGCCCTCGATCACTGTAGTTGTATCTGGAAGAGTTTGGAGTTTATTTTCTGCTGCCAAAGATTGATACGGTAAAACCGACGCCATCGTTGATCAAGTATAGAAATGCGTCGATAGGATTTTTTTGGGCTCATACCGATTTCAACCAACGATTATTGGCTGATACCGATAATTGCCACTTGCTCTCTTATTTAAAGTGTTGTCTTCATAAATAGATAGTGTTTTAAAATAGCAAAGTTTAAAAACGCATGCACCCAAAAATTATCCCATTTTTTTTAACCTCAGCTACTATCCTACTTGCGGAAGTTAACGTTTCTTGGACGTACATCGAATATATTCATTCCATATATTGAGGATTATTAATCCATATTTTGAGGATTATTATCAATTCATTCCATGTATTGAGGATTATTAATCCATATTTTGAGGATTATTACCAATTCAATCCATATATTGAGGATCATTAATCCATATATTGAGGATTATTACCAATTCAATCCATATATTGAGGATCATTAATCCATATATTGAGGATTATTACCAATTCAATCCATATATTGAGGATTATTAATCCATATTTTGAGGATTATTACCAATTCAATCCATATATTGAGGATCATTAATCCATATATTGAGGATTATTACCAATTCAATCCATATATTGAGGATCATTAATCCATATTTTGAGGATTATTATCAATTCAATCCATATATTGAGGATTATTAATCCATATTTTGAGTATTATTACCAATTCAATCCATATATTGAGGATTATTATCAATTCAATCCATATATTGAGAATTATTAATCCATATATTGAGTATTATTACCAATTCAATCCATATATTGAGGATTATTATCAATTCATTCCATATATTGAGGATTATTAATCCATATATTGAGGATTATTACCAATTCAATCCATATATTGAAGATTATTAATCCATATATTGAGGATTATTATCAATTAAATCCATATATTGAGGATTATTATCAATTCAATCCATATATTGAGGATTATTACCAATTCAATCCATATATTGAGGATTATTAATCCATATTTTGAGGATTATTACCAATTCAATCCATATATTGAGGATCATTAATCCATATATTGAGGATCATTAATCCATATATTGAGGATTATTATCAATTCAATCCATATATTGAGGATTATTACCAATTCAATCCATATTTTGAAGATTATTAATCCATATTTTGAGGATTATTATCAATTCATTCCATATATTGAGGATTATTACCAATTCAATCCATATATTGAGGATCATTAATCCATATTTTGAGGATTATTACCAATTCAATCCATATATTGAGGATTATTAATCCATATATTGAGGATTATTATCAATTCAATCCATATATTGAGGATTATTAATCCATATTTTGAGGATTATTATCAATTCATTCCATATATTGAGGATTATTACCAATTCAATCCATATATTGAGGATTATTAATCCATATTTTGAGGATTATTATCAATTCCTTCCATATATTGAGGATTATTAATCCACATTTTGAGAATTATTATCAATGCAATCCATATGTTGAGGATTATTAATCCATATATTGTGGATTAATAACAAAGCAATCCATATACTGAGGATTATTATCAATGCAATCCGGATTATTAATCCATATATTAAAGAATATTATCAATGCAGTCCATATATTGAGGACTATGAACCCATATATTGAGTATTATTATCAATGCAATCCATATATTGAGCATTATTTATCCATATTTGAAGAATATTATCATTGCAATACATATATTGAGGATTATTATCAATACAATCAATATTGAGGATTATTGTATTATCCATATTATCCAAATATTTATTATTATTAAGGCAGTTTATAGGCAAAAAATGTTAGGAGGTGATTTAAAGACCTTTTTAAGCCGCACAAAGAACTCTTTATTGTGTAGTTTTGTTAAACCTAAAAAAGAGTGGGAACACTGTCAATTATATCAGTATATCAATTATATATAGGCCCAATTTTCCATATTGGTACATCCCAACGAAGCATATTTTCATTTATAGACGTCTTTGTCATCAGTGGCGTTTTCCTTGGCGAATCGCTGGTCTTTGATGAGGAGAATCTCAATATTGAAGGTGCAGGACAGAAGAGGTCTGTGTATTTATCTGAGATGGTGTAAAACAGTCTGGACGGGCCGCCTGTCGACTGGACTCAGATCAGTATCAGACGCTGATCAGATGGGCCTCCAGCAGCCACATACACACTCCCAACAGGCCCGACGACAGCAGGCACTCCTGATAAACAGACCCCCTTCAACACACACACCATCCATCCATCCATCCATCCATCTCCAAAGCACTCAGAATCTCTTGGGCTGAAAACGCCTCTAAACTTTGTTTAATTTGATGCATCTCAACTCATGAAGCTCAAACTATCCTTAAAGTATTTGAAACATGACTACTAATCGCTGCCCCACCAGCAAAGTCAAATCCGCATGAGAAAGTCCAGGCTGTTCTCAGATCAGCTGCTGTGGGGAAATTCCACCAGCACATGACAGGAGTGTGTTGCTTTGGATCGTCTGTTGGGTGTTTGCGTTTCCTTCTGTGCTTGTAGGTTAGCCATGATGGGAGTCCAGACACATGCGATCTTCCCTGAACATGCTGCCTGTGAGAGAAAGAGAGGGAGAAAGGGAGAGAGAGAGAGAGAGAGAGAGGGAGAGGTCTTGGCTTGTAGGATTTGGACCTCTCAGCCTGGAAACAGCCGGCCCAGTTTGGACTCAGACCTGGTGTTAATGTCCTTTTTTTTCTCCAATACAAATCTGTTGTGTAGCAACCCCCAGATTCTCCTTTACCCACAAACCGCATGTGTTTTTAAACGCACAGCAACACACACACACACACACACACGTTGTGTTTTCATGGTTTATGGGGTCATTCCATAGGCGTAATGGTTTTTCTACTGTACAAACTGTACATTCTGTCCCCCTACACTACCCCTACCCCTAAACCTACCCATCACACAAAATGTTCTGCTATTTTAGATCTTCAAAAAAGATAATTCTGTATGATTTATAAGCTTGTTTCCTCATGGGGACCAACAAAATGTCCCCACAAGATCAACATTTACTAGTATTACTATACCTGTGGGGACATTTGGTCCCTGTAACATAGGGAATACCCACACACACACACACACACACACACACAGGCACACAGAGAGAGAGAGAGAGAGAGAGACGTGTTGCTTATTCAGGTGTTCATGCACAAATACATTAGATTGAATCAGAGATTCAGAGATGGTTGGCAGGATAATTTCATTCTTTTTAGGGTGCAAAGATCATTTTCCATGTGTATCTTTATCATCAGTGTTACAGAAAACACACATTTAGAAAACAAGTCACATTTATTTATGTCAATTTAAGTCTTAAACTATGAGTAACAGATTTAGGTTAATGTGAAAACCATCGACAATTCAATCTGTTTACTTCCTCAAACATGCAATGTAATTCATCATGCACGTCATCTGTTTTATGGATTTTCAGCCAAAAATTAAAATTCAGTCTTCATATAATTTGGACCCCATTGACATTCATTGTATGAAAAAAAAAGACATTTCAGAATATCGTACAGTCATACAGGTTTAGAGCAACACGAGGATGAGTAAATGATGACTGAATTTACAATTTACTTTTGGCTGAAATATCCCATTAATTGTTGTTTCCGGTCTTGTGATTGTTCTAAAGAAAAAAATCTTTATCTTCATTGAAGATTATTAATCCATATATTGAGGATTATTATCAAATAGATCCATATATTGATGATTATTATCAATTTAATCCATATATTGATGATTATTATCAATTCAATCCATATATTGAGGATTATTAATCCATATATAGAAGATTGTTAATCCATATATTGATGATTATTATCAATTTAATCCATATATTAAATATTATTAATCCATATATCGAAGATTATTCATCCATATATTGAGGATTATTATCAAATTGATTCATATATTGAGGATTATTATTAATTCAATCCATATTTTGAAGATTATTATCAATTCAATCCATATATTGAGGATTATTAATCCATATTTTGAAGATTATTATCAATTCATTCCATATATTGAGGATTATTAATCCATATATTGAGGATTATTACCAATTCAATCCATATATTGAGGATTATTATCAAATTAATTCATATATTGAGGATTATTATTAATTCAATCCATATTTTGAAGATTATTATTAATTCATTCCATATATTGAGGATTATTATCAATTCATTCCATATATTGAGGATTATTACCAATTCAATCCATATATTGAAGATTATTAATCCATATTTTGAGGATTATTATCAATTCATTCCATATATTGAGGATTATTACCAATTCAATCCATATATTGAGGATTATTAATCCATATATTGAGGATTATTACCAATTCAATCCATATATTGAAGATTATTAATCCATATTTTGAGGATTATTATCAATTCATTCCATATATTGAGGATTATTAATCCATATATTGAGGATTATTACCAATTCAATCCATATATTGAAGATTATTAATCCATATTTTGAGGATTATTACCAATTCATTCCATATATTGAGGATTATTACCAATTCAATCCATATGTTGAGGATTATTAATCCATATATTGTGGATTAATAACAAAGCAATCCATATACTGAGGATTATTATCAATGCAATCCGGATTATTAATCCATATATTAAAGAATATTATCAATGCAGTCCATATATCGAGGACTATTAACACATATATTGAGTATTATTATCAATGCAATCCATATATTGAACATTATTTATCCATATTTGAAGAATATTATCATTGCAATCCAAATATTGAAGATTATTATCAATGCAATCAATATTGAGGATTATTGTATTATCCATATTATCCAAATATTTATTATTATTAAGGCAGTTAAGAGTTGAAAAATGTCAGGAGATGAATTAAAGACCTTTTTAAGCCGCACAAAGAACTCTTTATTGTGTAGTTTTGTTAAACCCTTTGATGCTGTAAAGAAGCCAGAAACTAAAACACCAGAAGCAGAACTTTTATTAATGCTTGTTGATAAGAGGTGGTTTCTGTACTGAATCTAGCGTCTGTTTGAATAGTGTGGGTGTGTTTGGGTACTTGAGAAAAGCCTTTGTAAGATTCAGGGCTGGCGGCTGGGACGGGCCCTCCTGGCAAACTCAACACGTCACGTCAGTCCTCATGCATGTGCGATGAATAAGAATCGCTCCTGAGCTCGAGTCGAGTGCAGAAGCATCAATCAGCTCAGAAATAACACCTTCACCCTTCCGCCCACACGAGGGGGAGTCCTACATGAGGTCACCGAGTCTCTAAACCTGAGTGGGAGGTGTTAAGACGGCCAGGCAACAAAACGAGAGAAAGAAAAAGAAAGAAAGACAGAGAGAGAGAGAGAGAGAGAGAGAGAGAGGGCGCGCGACATTTGTGGTGGGCTGCATTGAACACCACAAATCTGTGCTTTCATTTTCACTCTGCCTGTTCATGCCCTCACATCTGATGCACACACGCACATTTACACAATAGCACATACTGCTCAAAAGGGAATTATGAACAATTAATCATAACTCGTTATAATTAATTATAAATATTTGTATTGACGTAGATGAATTAATATTACAACCAATTAATCTGTTCGTCCAGCGAACGCTCAGTATTGATCGTCTATCAACTCCTCAGAAAGGATATTTCTGGTGGCCACAGAAAAATAGCTCTTTCTTAGCATGCACGAATACATAATTAATCTAAACAAACACGTACACACAAATCACGCATACATGGGAAAGTGGAAGTGAATGAAACCGTAGCATAACAGAAGAACGGAGCTATGAAAGAGTCATGGATATAGTCCTGTAGCGAGATAGCTCAAAGAGGAAATATTAATAATTATTCAAAACTTGTTATGATTAATTATGAATATTCGAATCAGTTAATCAGATTAACTTGTTGTTGTTACGCAAACATCATTAATCATGAATTAATCAGCTCATCCTGTGAACACTCAGTATTGATAAGAAAAGGCTATTTTTCATGGACACATAATTCTTTCTTAGCATTTGCAGCGTGTAACAAGATCGAGATCATTTAAGTGACAGTTATTTGCAGACAGGGAGACAAAACCAAGTTTTATTAACACAACTACTCTAACAAACACATACATTCACAATCATACATACATAGGTAAAACGAAAAGTGATAGAATGAAACCTGAAATGGGAAAAGGGAATGAAGCAATGGGAAAGAGTCATTAGAACAGGAAAAAGAGTCGTCAGTTTCTCACTGTAAAGCACATTTGTTAACAAAGGGGTTTAGTGTTCAAATCTACGATACTTGCAAATGCCTGAGCTGTTGAGGAGCGTCTGGATCTGCAGGTTGAAGGGAAACTCTTGATGGTTCGGTCCGATGGTGCTGAAGTTGTAATCAGTATCTTCTGATAATGTTGATGAACTTGCGTGGTTAGTTTGACTCTTGTAGTGGGGAAAAAGCTTTCTCTTCTCGATAAGCACACGGCTGGGGTGCAGGCAGAGGCGGTCAACCGACAGTGCCTTTTAAGGTCTGGGAGAAGTCACACCTCTTAGGGTTGACCCGAGCAGGAAATTCCTCTGTGGGCGCGTTTTACGGCTCTGTGTTTTGAGCCTGATTAAAATGGGACTGGTGGGTTTGTGTCCGTTTATACTCCAATTAATACAACAAACGCACCCTGCATTCTATGAGGAGGTGACATACATGAAAGTGTGAGTCGTTAAATGAGCATTAATTTGATAGGAGACACAATATATGTAGGGTTACCTCGACTAACAAGATATGCATAAAATAAAAATACAATGCAATCATTCGCGCAATGTCCTGGGATGCATGTTCATTTATGGATCAGTTGGTTTTTCCACGTGTTTTTCCACGTGGCGACATATGAACCATCTTATCACTCGGTATCCATGGTTACTGAGGCCCATGCCCAAGTTGAAAGTTCCTGCATGTGTATGTTTGTGATTGCATGATTGTGTTTACATGCAAAATTGCCAATATACATAAAACAAGTAATGGAGAAAAAGTTACAAATGGCAATAAAAAGTATTAAAATAAGGTGTTAAGTGATGAATAAAACACGATATGTATCTGTGTGTGTTGTTGAGCAGATATGCCCGTGGTTAGTTGACCTTTCTGTGCAGTCGTGTGTTCAGTGTTGGTTCACCTGTGGTGGTGAATCCTGGTTAGTGATCTGATCTAGAGGTGTGTGGGTGACCAGAACCTGCAACCCACCTGCGGCTCAGCGCTGTGACTCATCCACCGAGACGCTCGCCGCTTTGTTCTGCCGCATGATATCCTGAAGCGATGGACCCGAGCCACATCTACATAGACTCCATCTTGAAACAATCTGAATCAACACTGAACTGACTTCAGATCAACAATGACATCATTGAGCTGAACTGAACTCTGTTGGAATCATTGAATTATTTTCCTGTTTTTCACTGTAAAGCTGTGTATTGTAAGTGCTCTTGAAATATTTATATTTTGACCTGGACTCTAAAGTGGCTGATAAACTAAAAATGAAGCTTGAAAATGATGTTCATATTTATGAAATTATGCTCGCACAGCATATGAAACATGAGCTAGTAAATGTGTTGTGTTTGTTTTTTATGCATAATGGATTCATAGTTACACTTTACAATAAAGTTGTTAACATTAACAATGAACAATGCTTCTGCGTTTACTAATGTTGGTTCATGTTAATTTCAACATTCACTAATACATTTTTAAATCAGAGTTCATGCACTGAACTAACATGAACAGTTGACAAGTTAATAAACACTGAAATATTTTGCTCATTGTTGGTTTATGTTCACTAATGCATTGATTAATGTTAACAAATGAGACCTTATTGTAAAGAGTTTCTGGATTACTTATTAAAAAAGTAAAGAGACAGGAAAAATTTTTGATGTTGTGCTTTGGAAATGGTTTGAAAATGAAAATATTCATTGTACGTGTTTTACTCATTCTCCTATTGAGCATTATGACTATGCTGTCATGCACAGTAATATCCTAAAGCTACGTCATACCCAGAGTTCGTCCTTATTCACAAAAACTGCAGGCTGTGAGTTTTAGACACTTTAAATGACAGACTCCATCATGTTTGTAATCATTCATCTTGTAATCTTGTCCATGTTCAATGTGTTTTTTAGCTCCACCCACAACAGAATTTCATTGGCCCAGAATGTTGCGTGACGTTACATTGTGTTGGATCATGGAGAAGTTTTGCTTTCAATGAGAACAACAGAGTTATTTAGTTCTACTGGGTAAGTATTTTCTTTTAGCTTTGACCGCCACTAAATGCTAGTAAAATTTGACAAGTATATTGTGACATTTACCATAATAAAATTTGGTCTTTCTTTTCTAGAAAAATTGATGAAACTGACTGATGACTCATCCTGCATTAGACAGAATCAGAACGAGAATGCTCCTCCCCCGATAACACCTGCCATCAACTAGCAATAGTGAGTAGGAATTCATGACTGTAAGTCATTTACATGGAAATATGGGCTGTAGGATATTGAAAACAAAACTTACTGTTCATTTTCAAATTTAATTTATATTTATTTATTTTATTATGTTTTTATATTATATATTGTTTTATACATTTATATTTATTTATATTATATATTGTATTATATTTAGTTTATTGATATTTGTATATTAAATATTTAGATGTTCTAGTTCATTCAGCAAATTTAATTAATTTAATTTAATATTTAATTTTATTTAATTTTATTTTATTTCAAACCACTTGTCCAATGCTGTTCCAGTTCATTCAGCAAATTTAATTAATTTAATTTAATATTTAATTTAATTTAATTTAATTTAATTTAATTTAATTTAATTTAATTTAATTTAATTTTTTATTTTATTTTATTTTATATTTTATTTTATTTTATTCATTTTATTTTATTTTATTTTATTTTATTTTTGTTTTATTTTATTTATTTATTTATTTATTTTATTTATTACATCCCAGCATCTTGGGCCATAGGCAGAGAAACATTAAATTAAATTAAATTTAATTTAATTTAATTTAATTTAATTTAATTTAATTTAATTTAATTTAATTTAAGTTTATGTTATTTTATTTATTTTATTTTATATTATTTTTAAATTTTATTTCTTATTTATTGTTTTATTTTTTTTTGAATGTATTTCCCAGCATCATGGGCCACAGGCAAGGAATTATCTTTATTATTTTATTTTATTTATTTATTTTATTTATTTTTATTCATTTTCCTATGTGAATATTTTCACATTTATTTTTGTGCTGAATTTATTAGCTTTTCTTAACCTCTCAGCACCGTATGAAGCAAACTCTTGTGAAATGAATTCATTGAATATTTGGTGAATTGTGTGACACGTCTGCGTTCGACTCCGTCTGTAACAGTGGCGAAGTTCTCGTCCATTCAGCGTGTTTGTGTTTGTATCATCTGCATTACTGATTTCACCTTCATGTGGTAACCTGGCACTGCACACACACGCCGCGCTCACTCAACGATGACGGCCACACACACACACACACACACACACACACACACACACACACACGCTGGCATGCTTTCTCGGCCCTGTCGGTCACAGGAAGGGTAGCCACAGTCTCGCTGTGTGCGTTTATCCACGGTCACTGCCCTCCCGACGTTCCCGACGAGGGGTCAAACCTCCCGTCCGGCCTGCGTGTGGCGTCCGCGCCGAGCTCACCCTCGCGCACCTTCGCCCTCGGGCCGAGAGGGCTCTGACCCCGGCCCTGCCATCAGCACGCACCCATCCTGGGCAGGCCAGAAGGCAAGCAGCTCTTCCCGGCCGTGCCAGCAGCCTGGAGCCGGGCCCGCTGATGTCATAATGGCAGGCGCTGGTGGGCGAGTTCTTCTCGCATCCGGATTCCGGAGTTCCATCAGCTCCTGCGAAATGTTCCAGGATTTACGACGTGACTTTAGATCAACAGAATCAAGGAAACTGTTCAACCAATAGTAGCTTGTGTTTATTACCATGAACATTCCTTAATTGTACGTTTCTTACGGCTATGGTTTACCCTTTGTTTTATTTTACATATATATATTTTTCTATTGATTTTTACATTTTATTTATTAATTTATTTAGCTTTATTTTATTTATTATTTTATTTTTTTATATATATATATATATATATATATATATATATATATATATAAAATAAACTATATTTATTACTATACATTTAAAATTTTTAAATAATTTATTTAATTTATTTAACAACTTTTATTTATTTAAATTTATATTATAAAATGTATTTATTCAGATGTCTATCCATCCAGCCATTCACAATATTTATTTATATGACATTTTATTTTTATATTAATGACTATGAAATATGGAGTTGGTTGTTATTGTTTTTATTATATGAGCATGTTTATTTATGTTTACTATGGTTTATTTTTTTATTTAATTTTATTTTATTTTTTATTAAATTTAAATAATAATAATAATAATAATAATAAAATAATTAATTTAATTTAGCTTAAATTTAATTTATATAATTTACTTATTCCATTTTCCATCCATTTATTTATATATTTATTTGTGTGAAACTGCGTATGCTAATTACTCAATAAAATATTGAGTTGATTGTAATTTTTTTAAAATGTGAGCAGGTTTATTTTTGATTTTTTAAATATTAATAATAATTAATAATAATTAATTAATAATTAATTATATTGATTTAACTTAACGTATTTTATATGTATTTATATTTAACTTAACTATTTATTTTATATTTATTTCATTTAATTTTTTTATTTAAATGTCCATTTATTCATATATTTCCAGTGAAATATTCCAGGATGTGCGACGCGCTCGACCTCGTCCGGTTCTTGTGCGAGTTGAGTTCCTCCGTGTGGAACCCGTCGCCCCCCTTCGCCCGTGTTTATGGTTCGGTCCTGTCTCCTGTAAGGGAGAGCAGCAGGGGCGAACCATCACATTTGGTGCCCAGCGTGGGGGCGGTCGTGAGCTGTGGCGCTCCAACTATCCCATGGAGCTTTTCTTCTGTCTTTTCTCTACGATTTTGACTAACCTCATTTGCATCTGCTAATTAGATCCTGTTAGCATAATTCATGTGCATGACACCCTTTTGAAGCTAATGAATAGACACATCTCCAGAGTCCATAATGAGCTCCGATTCCTCATACGTACTTGAGAGAAAGTATCACAGAGTCGTGTGCATCAGACGGTAAACTCTGAGAGAGTAAGTGCTTCGGTTAAGTCTCAGGTTTGCAACAAATACATTCACATTTATGCATTTGGCTGATGCTTTTAACTTACAGTGCATTATGTCAGAGAGAGAGTGTGTGTGTGTGTGTGTGTTTTCCCTGGGAATCAAACCCTTGATGTTAGTGTTGCCGGATACAGGAACAGGATAACATGAGTGTAAATGATTATGAATCATGACTTTAGATTTGCTCAATAGAAATAAGGAAACTGGTCGACTAATACTAGTGTATGTTTATAGCAATGCAGAACATTATTAATTGAAAGTTTCCCTTTACTATTATTTTTTTCTTTTTTAATTAATTATTTAATTAATCATTTTTATTGTTCATCTGTTGATTATTTATTTTATTTTTATTTCTTAATTTTTATTTTAATTTTATTTATTTTCTATTATAATGTGTTCTTTATTTTTGTTTTATTATTTATTCATTCTGTTTTTTATAGATTATTTATTTTATATATTTATTTAATTATTTATTTATATGTTTTATCTTTTGATATACATATATTTTTAATTTTATTTATTTATTTTTAATTGTTACTTATTATAATAAAAAAATTATTTATTTTAATGAATTATTTATTTTTTATTATGTATTTATTCATTTTATGTTTTTTGATAGATTTATTTTTATTTTATGTGTTTATTTAATATTTATTTATTTATATTTATTTGTTTAGTTTTTTTATAGTTTTTAGTTTTCATATATATGTATGTGTGTGTGTGTGTATATTTTTATTGTTTTATATTTTGAATGATTTTTTTTGTTTTATTTATGTATTTATGCAACTATATATTATTTTGTATCAGTTACAGAGTTTAGAGTCATTATATGCAAATATCTGACTACAGAATTATACCATTCACCAATGAGAATCAAGAGAGCCATCTAATAATTACCATATTCATAGATTTAACCTGTATCTTTATGTTCATATAAAGAACTGTTTCTCTGTCAGTGTCAAACACTTGAACGCTGCACATTAGATGTTATTTGCACTTCGGATCAATGAAGCATGTAAAAAGCAGTTCGTTGTTTTTCTATTTTTCAGACGAGTCCTCAGATCAGTGGACGGGCGGACGGACGACAGATCTGCTGTTTAATGCGTTTATATGGAGCTGAAGACTGCAGAAGGTAAAGAAAACCTCGATTCCTCACATTTGTCGGTTCCCTGCAAAAACAACAAAAAAAGATTTTCTTAGTATTTTTGCATCTTGTATTCCAGCAGAACTTTCCTAAATCAAGATTGCAAAGCGAAATGGCACGAGATATTCATGTGTAAACAGTGATTTTTACCACGGTAAAGTGGCTGGTTTGTGCGCTCTCACTCTTCAGAGTCTCTGCGCATCTGTGTGTCATTATGGACTGTATTTGCGCACATTTGTACTACTATGAGTTTGTGCGAGTACAGAGTGTGTTTGTGGTGTGGGCCTCTCGGGCCCTCAGTAGGGGGCACTGAGTCATATGACAGGGCCGGGGGCCACAGGATGTGACATCAGCGCGGTCTGGGTGTCCGTCTGCTCACGCCAGGCGCTTGATCTTTCCCATTTGGCCGATCAGAGCTGGTGACGGACAGAATGAGTGACAGCACTCACTCACTCCATGACTAGAGCTCATTATCACCTCCTGATCTGTCTGCGGTTTCACCACACACACACACACGCACACACACGCACACACACACACACACACACACACATATAGACTCATGCACATACATGCATACTGAGCAATCATATCATAGACTTGTGCTGTTTTAAATAAAGGTAATTAAAACACGAATGCTCAAAAAATCATTTACTTCCTTTATTAATGGATATTGAAGTTGACGATCGTCCCAAACGTCTCCAAAGGAAGATTTTGTCAGATTTTGCTCATTTCTAGGGACAGTTTTGCACCCAAAATAGAACTAAACACATTTGATTGATTGTGATTTTTTAAGCTTTTATGGTATTCGGGAGGAAGCTTTTTCTTCAGTGCCATGAAAAATTTGGAAATATCAGGATTCGGGGAATTTTGAATGTGGAAGAGTCGTGGAAATCGAGTGAATATGGGTTGCTGATGAATAATGTGTGTTATTAGGATTAAGTTTTTAGGTTAAAATATAGCAATTAGTGCTGTCAAACAATTAATCGCATCCAAAATAAAAGTTTGTATTAACACAATATGTGTGTGTACTGTGTATATTTATTATATATATATAATGTGTGTATTGTGTGTATGTGTTTTTGTATATATATATATATATATATATATATATATATATATAATGTGTGTGTGTGTGTTTATATATACATAATAAAAATACACAGTACACACACATATTTTGTTAATACAAACTTTTCTTTTGGATGTGATTAAATGTTTGACAGCGCTATTTGCAATAAATAAGTAAAAGTGTTTAGGTCCTGTAATTGGTGACTATTTTATTTTACTTTATTTGATTTATTTTATTATTTTATTTTATTTTATTTTATTTTATTTTTTATTTTATTATTTATTTTATTTTATTTATTTATTTTTTTCATTTTACAAAATATAAATGATTTTATTTAATATACCTATTTATTTATTATTTGTTTGTTTTATTTCCTGCAGTTTGACAATCAGTTTTTAAAAGTAAAAATATTTTCCATGTCGTCTCCCAATTATGATGAGCTCATAAAATCTGCATATATAATAATAATAATAATAATAAAAGAATGAGGAAAATATTTTTTATAATAGTTTTAAATGAAATATTGCAGTTGGCCACTGCGGAAACCACTCGAAAATATTTAATTGGCTCTCTTAATGAGTTCAAACGCTCTTTAAATTCTTTCAAATAAAAATCCAAAAGTTTTAGAAAAGTCTTGGAAGTTTATATGCTATATATATATATATATATACTATATATTTTACTACAGTCATATTCTCTTATATTAATGAAAGCACATTCCTAAATGGCAAAACTACAATAAAAATCTCCTGATATATTGAGCTTGTTACTGTGATGTTTTTAAGCAGTCATTTCCAGATGCGCTCAGCTTCTGTAGAACACGCCGGTCCTGTTGACCTCTGTCCGTTATGATCTTCACCCTGCTGTTCAGATACATATGTATATATATAAAATGACTGACAGATAGAGAGAGAGGGGGAACGCTGTGGTTTAACACCTATGAGGCTTGCATCCTAATGACAGCTCATCTGAGAGCTCGAGCGCAGGAGAGGAAGAGGAGGAGGAGGGCGGAGGATGATGGCTGTGAGGAGATATGTGAGGTGCATGCTGGGGGATTCCTCTCACTGGTGGAGGTGTCATGGTGTTGGTGTCTGGTGGAGGGTTTGTGGTCACCTCTTGACTGTTTTTCTCACAACACGTCTCCACGTTCATTTAGCAGCGCGGCCGAGTTATTATACTGAAAATAAAGAACTGCGCTGAATCGATCTCTTCATTGAGACATCAGCCGGTGTGACATCATCAACCTCCATAATGACCACGAATAGAATAGAAGATTCATCAACACAGAGCCAGATGGATTCTTCTCTAATTTTTCCCTCTAAATTTAAGCAAGGAATTTGTTTCAATGACTTTCAAGAAACATTTCCATGATAACTTGACTTGGAAGAAAAGTCTCTAATACTCACAGTATATGTCAACAATGATTTTGCTGGTGATTTTAGCAGTTTGATGATTAATTTCAGCTCAAAATCCCCCACAGATCATTTATTATCGCTTGTCAAATTTGCCTCTGTTTGTTTTGCCACGCCGTTTTTGTGTGTGTCCCTTTAAATGCAAATGAGCTGCTGCTCCAGAAGAGGGCGGAGCTTTAACAGCTCAACAACAACAAAGCTGGAGAATCTCACGCAGACAAAATGAGGAAAGTGTTCAAACTGATGGAGAGACTCAGGAAGAAGTTCAACTTTTAGACGTTTCTGAACGGTTAGTGGATAAATTGATGTAGTTGCTGTGGAGTTGATCATGTGTCGTCATGTTCATCTTTTTTCCTTGAATCCACCCTCGTTTGTGAAGCGGTCTGGCGTAAAATGACGGCATCAACAACACTCGACTACAACAACTCTTCCTCTTCTCTAAAGCAGCCCGACATGGCCCCGCCCCCTTTGATGTGTGTTTTCGGGGGCGGGGTTTATGTAAATTTTAGGGTTAGTGATGTCATAATCCAGGAAGAAGCTCGTTGTAGTCCCTACCAGCCGTTTGTTGTAGTCCTTAAACAGAGATTCCTGTAAAAGAAAATATTGAACTTTGAGCGTCGTAACTTTGTTTCTGCTCAAACAGCAACATTACACACTAACTAAAGTTAAAAAAAGGAAATGATAATGAACCGCCACTTTAAAACATTGTTTAAATTGATTCAATATTTCAGGGCTTATTATATATACCTATAAACTCTCCGGCCACTTCATTAGGTACACCTGTTCAACTGCTCATTAGCATAAATATGTAATCAGCCAATCACACTGCAGCATTTCGGCATGATCAAGATGATCTGCTGATGTTCAAACTGAGCTTCAGAGTGAGGAAGAAAGATGATTGAAGTGACTTTGAACATGATATGATTGTTGTGTCAGACGGGCTGATCTGAGTATTTCACAAACTGTTGATCTCCTGGGATTTTCACACACAACCATCTCTAGGGTTTACAGAGAATGGGCAGAAGAAGCAGAGAAAATACCCAGTGCGCAGCAGTTCTGCGTGTGAAGATGCCTTGTTGAGGTCAGAGGTCAGAGGTCAGAGCAGACTCTTTCAGCTGATAGAAAGACGAGGTCTGCAGAAGAGCGTCTCTGAACACACGACACGTCCAGCAGATGAGCTCCCGCAGCAGAAGACACTCCTGAACCGAGGCTACAGTTCACACGCGCTCACCAACACTGGACAATAGAGGAGTGGGAAAACGTTGCCAGTCTGGATTTCTGCTGCAACATTCAGGAGCGAGGGTCGGAGTTTGGTGTGAACAACTTGAAAGCATGGATCATCTCGCGTCAGCGGTTCAGACTATTTTCTTGGCACACTTTGGGCCTCTTAGTATCAATTGAACATTGTTTAATCGCCACAGCCTACCAGCTGACCATGTCCATCTCTTCATGACCACAGTGGACCATCTTCTGATCAACACATGCTCAAATCATCTCAAACATGACAGTGAGTTCAAATGTCCTCCACAGTCACCAGATCCGTTGATCCAACCTGCTACTTGCAAGTTGTACCTAAAGTGGTCTCGAGTGTTTATCTATGTAATTAAAATCATCAATATATATATATAGTTCACCCAAAAACTGTTTTAATCACCCTCAAGCCATTCTAGGTGTGAGTGACTGATTTTGAAGCCCAAAAAAGTGCATCCAATTTTTTTGCTCTGGTAGAGGAGTGACCTCTGACCCGACACATGACACAGGATGAGTATCGTAAGCTCGCACGGGTTACACAAATGTGGCCGTGCAACAAACTCAAGCTCCTCTTCCCTTGTATTGAAATCCTCCCACGTTTCTCTTTAAAAATGATTGTTTTAGACTTCTAATTCGGTGTTTTGTTTTGCTCTATCCTCCCGTCTTCCATGTGCATCAATATGTCATGCGTTGGGTCAAAGGTCACACTAGACTCGAAGCCAGTGTTTATAAAGTTTTAAATATGGATATTTTTCGTACAAAAACGGCCTTTATTAACCCCCTGGATTACTTTTTTGATGGATGGATGCACTTTTTGGGCTTCAAAATCTCGCCTCCCATTCACTTCCATTATAAAAATATATTTTTTAAACATATCTCTGATTGTGTTCGTCTGAAAGAAGACAGTCATATACGGTCCCAAAATTTTGGATGAACCATCCCTATGTTTACCTCCCATTTTCTCAGCATCTTATACGATATGTTTGCATTTCTTGGACGCACTGACGGCGAGCGCATCACTCCACACCAGCGTCCGGCGTCCCGTACCTCTTCCCAGCAGTCCTTGCTTCCCGTGATTGCTAGCATGAGTGACAGTATCACTGGAGTGTGTAATGAAGAGAGGAACGCAAATCTTGCCGCGTGCGTCTCCGTGTCACCTCCCATCTGCGGTGAACCTCTTCTCAAGCGTGAGCCTCTTCCTGCAACTCACTTTCCCTACTGTCAGCTGTCAATCATCCCCGCAAGCCCCTCCCTCCCGGAGGCCCAGGGGCTAGCGGTAAAATGCTAGCGTAGCAGAGCCTAATGGAGTCTGATGGGTCTCATGGTGTTCGGTTTAAGACTCGGCCAGTCGTGATTTCTGTCAGGAATCGCGGGTCTGGCTCAGTGTTAGCATAATTAACTCAACCGCAGCGGAGACTTTAAAGCTGTTTTTGGAGGGTTGCATGCGATGTGCGGTAATGCCTCATGATGGGGGAGGTATTTTTGCGACTGGAGGTGTCAGAACGCATCTTAGCATCACAGAAAGTCGGGCTACGCACTCACTGCCAGACTAAAGGCCGAAGTGCGAGAGTCTTATCTGAGTATTTTGCGATTCAGGCGCCGGCGAAGCGACTCTTCGCTTGTTTTTAACGTGACTTCTCTGTTTACTTCACACATGCCGCTTGTTTTTCTGAACACTGAAAATACGGGTTAAGTGTGTTTGTGGCCAGTGCCACTCTCTCTGAGGTCTCTCGGTGTAGACGAAAAGGTTTGTGCGTAATGATAGGGATTAACTGTGTGTGTGTGTTTTAGCATGGAGTATCTCGTCCTGGGCTCATTAACACTTTCCAGCCCTCTCTTCTATGTGTGAAACAGACCTATTGTTAAACGAACAGAGAAAAGAGGGAGAATTATAATAAGCGCTTAATATAATCTCATTTAGCGGCTCCGAGGACCGTCCTAGATCGCGGGCGTCGCCGGTCAGCGGTCATTGTTAATTGCGTGTGAATCGGTGAGGGTTGTTACCGCGGTGAGCGTTCAGAAAAAGCCCGTCGGTGACTTTTGCAGAGATGTCTAAATTTAGGGCGCTGCCACGCGCGACGTTTTTGGCCCCCCACTGGGGCCACATCGGGCCCGCTTCGCCTCACCAACAAACGAATGGTGGGCGACAAAGAGAGACAAGAGGGAAGCGTGCCTCAGTGACAGCTTGCTTTACCGAAGTGAACAATGGAAGTATTGTTCGGTAGGGGATCTGGCATGACACCTTCTTTGCGCTTTGCAGCATCTCGAGAGATCAACTTAGAAAATAGATTTCACTATGTGTGTGTGTGCGCGCGTGTGTAAAACATGCATATGGACGTCTGTGAAACGCTGTCATTTTAAAGCTTTACTGAAAGACAATTATTTGAGTGGTGTAACTTGGTAAGTGGTCACAACACCCAATTCAGAAAACACAAGAGCTGGAAACACAGTGACAAACGCCCGTTTCCAAGCTTCAGCTGCTGAAGATAAAGAGATTGTTTTTGGTGGATATGAGAATTAGTATATTATTAGTATATATTTATATTTGTATCATTGCCATTACTACACTCTAAAAAATGCTGGGTAGGAAGTTGAAGTTTGGGTTGAAAAACTCAGCAATTGGGTTGTTTTAACCCAGTGGTTGGGTTAAATATTATGCCCAACTATTGTTTAAAAATGAATCCAAAATGTGTTGGAAATTAAAAATTAGACACATAACTACTAGAGGCAACAATAATCATCAGAAGGTGAACATTTATTAATAAGCAATTGTTTATAGTTTCAATATTTTTCATTAAATCTATTAATAAATGTTATATTTCAGGTTCATTTTAATCGAGCTATACAGTAATTTCAAAACATTAGTTGAGTTAAATAACACTACCAAACATTTAACCCAACTGCTGGGTTAAAACAAACAAAATTGCTGGGTTTGTCCATTTTCAACCCTACGCGAGTTGTTTTTAACCCAGGATTTTAGTATTTAGTATTAGAACTAACTAGTATTGGAGCTTGTATCTTGTTGTTTAACTAATCTGGTTGTATAAATACAATAATCATAATAAGATCCCAGGTTGTCTTTGTAATGGCTATTATTATTAAAACTATCTAGTATTTGAACTAATCTTGTTGTATTTTGTAGAATGACTCTAAGATTATATACAGATGTCTTTTTCTTTGCGATTATTGAACTTACTCTTAGTATTGTATATATAAAAGTATTATTGGAACTAATCATGTTGTTTGAACTCATTTTGTTGTGTTTGTGCAGTCAAATTATGTATAAAGAGCCCTACAAATGGCATTTGGTATTAGTATTAGTAGCAGTATTATATTAGATCCTAGTTTATTTTCATTATAGACGTTATCCATGAGCATTACAATAAACGTCACACTTACCGTCTGTTTCACTGGCTCTTTGTACTCTTGACTCTAGGATTAGAACTAGTCATAATGTTTACACTAATCTTGGTGTACTTGACTACACTATAAAAAAAAAAAAAGAAAAATCCCCAAAAAATTTACGGTAAAAAGCTGTGGTTGTTAGAACTTACCGTAAAAATTTACAGTAGCAAAATAAAAAAATTGTTACATTTTTGTTAAATTTACAGTAAAAAATTTACGAACCTAATGAAGTACCAGCATTCTAATACACTGACAACCACCAATCACAGTGGGGATGAGAGTCACATGACGAATCAATACTAATATACAGAAGGTTCACCGTGTCATTCACACAAACTCTGTACACCATCATGGTAAAATGCAATATTACCATGCATTAATTTAACAACATTAGATGTAACATACATAACTGATTAGAAGAAACAGAGTCATTTCAGCGAAAATACAGCAAATGTGAAGCGTTACACAGGGAATTGTGGGAATTTTTTCTCCGTAAATTATACAGTGGCTTGTTGTTTTTCACTTCAAAAAACTGTACATTTATCAATATTTCATTGTAAAATGATATTACATTTACCTTTAGATCTATTACAGTTATTCAGCTTTCTGTAAAACATTGTAGCATTTTTACAGTCTTTTACCGTTAAAATCAGTCAGTTTTTACAGTGGAGTATAGGGATCACATTACATGTGATAAATACAAACAATTTTTCACTGTCTAAGTGACAAACCTGTTTAATTCAGTAGATGTACAGTATGTTTTAATCTTTGTCACTATCACTAAAATAAAGCATTAGAACTGAATAATCATTTAACTAATCTTGTAGCTGTGCGACGGCAAAAAGAGAGACTGGACTGGTTCAGATGTGAGGTTTGCATCATATTTATGCATAAATCAACACATTCAGCTATTTCCAATATCTGAACATTCTTAAATCAAGATACATTTACTTGAGAAGCAAAATGACTGAAGATATGAAGATGTTTTCTGAAAAATAAAGCAGGAACAAATATCAGCCAATGGGGTTCAAGGAATAAAACCGTTTTTACGTTTATTTCTCTGACCCGATTGGCAAATACTTGTTCAAATTATACTGTGGGTGTCCCGGTAGTGTGACACTTTATCTTCACATATTCTAGTAATAATCATAAACTAGAAATCCATGCGTTTTGGACATCGTGTTTCCATACAAACAGTGTTTTAAATACTTTTAGCAGCTTCATTTTTGTGAAATCAACTTTAAATTTGGATCATAACTTGTCTGAACATGTGACAAATTGATTTTCTAGCAAAGAGTCCAAATTATTTTGTAAAATATATATTTTGTATAAAATAAAATTTGCTTTGCTGCAAACTTTTGCATTAATAATCTGTTGAGTGTCTTTTCTCAAAGTCTTGATGTTGTTTTTGTGCTCTACTATCATTCTCCATTGTGCAGCTCCTCTCTTCCCAGTCTGTCAGTAACGCTCTGTTTACTTCCTGTTTTAATGAAGCCCCTCCTTCTGAAAAGCTCAATGTGCTCTGATTGGTCGGCTGGAGCGGTGTGTTGTGATTGGTCATTTGGGAAACCATAACCGCCAGTTTCAACACACTACTAACTAACTCAAGCAGGCCCCGCTATTCCTATTCTGCTCATGAATTATTTAAATGAGGAATATCGTGAAGAAAGCTCTGATATAGAGAAGAACTGGAACTTCGCAGAGCTTAACTAAGTAAGAAAATGATTTTTTGCAGTGCAAGCAGCCGCGCATTCACATGCAGCGCTGCGACTGCTGATGTCATCGCATCATCTCTCTCTCTCTGAGCTTTGGGCAGATGCTGACCCCCCCACACGGATTTCTGCATGTTAGTCTTTGTGTGTCTTAATTGAGACCGCCACTCCGTTTAAAGAGCTCTTTAATACGCATTGAAACAGAGCAAGTGCTGGAGGTTAAATAGGTCTTAATACAGCCACTTAATCCGTTCATTACACTGGATCTTAGGCTGGTCCAGGGGCCGACAGCGGGGCCATTAATTAGCATCGCCTCTGGGCCCCCGTAGTGAACGTGAGGGGGAGGGCCGGAGACAAGAGCGAGAGATGCTGAAGGTTAAAGTGAGGCGCGGATCCTCAGAGACTCCATTGAATCTGCCCAGCGGTGCCTCCGTCTATTCAGCGTTTGTTGTGCGTTCTGTTTGCTTTTCTGCTCCATTAGTTTGCTGAAGCAGAAGCAGGCCGAACAGAACGACTGGAGGTGGAAAATTAATGAATGCGAAGAATGTGATGATTTAAAGAGGATTGCGAGATAATTGATGGCTTCGGTTGTGCAGGTATTGATGAGGTTGTTTTCATGACGAACAAATGCCGGTTTTTATCCACAAACGCTGAGAAGATGTTCGGCCCTCAAGTTAAGTGAATGGAAATCTTTTAAAGTTGTCAGTTAAAAGTCCTCAGGAGAAGTTCAAAACAAATTGTTGACATACTGTGACAT
Source organism: Zacco platypus (assembly GCA_038088235.1). NCBI lineage: Eukaryota > Metazoa > Chordata > Actinopteri > Cypriniformes > Xenocyprididae > Zacco > Zacco platypus. The sequence continues at coordinate 1,244,026 of CM076071.1, forward strand.
TACTGAACTGTTGAAGATGGTTGAATAAAAGTTGATTAAATTGAATGTGGAGAGATTATTACACTGATTACAGACTGAAACAATCACAGAAATGTATTTATTTATTTGGTTATTATTTACTCACTTTATTTTGCATTATTTTATTTTATATATGTGCATATATATCATATAAAATAATATAACCCAGCGGTTGGGTTAAATGTTTGCCTAAATGTTGGGTAGTTTTATTTAACTCAACGTTTGTGTTCATTTCCAACCTATTTTGGGTTCATTTGGTTTCAATTTTTAAACAATAATTGAGTTAAATAAAACTACCCAACATTTAGGCAAACATTTAACCCAACCGCTGGGTTTGTCCATTTTCAACCCAACTTGGGTTGTTTTTAACCCAGAGTGAATATAACCTTTTATATATATATATATATATATATATATATATATATATATATATATATATATATATATTTATTTATTTAGAAGATTTTTAAAAAAATATATATATTATGCTCACATTTATTTATTTATGTAAATCATCAGATATCACAGACTTCCATTGATTTTATGTGATTACAGGCCCAAACTATACAATTATTTATTCATTTTTTTATGTTAAGGTCTTGACCCAAACAATTTTATTTCATTTTATTCTTATATATATATATATATATATATATATATATATATATATATAAAAGTGGGAACATGCTACTAAAATAAAGTAAATATTCCATCATTTATCAGACCTGAAGGTTTGTCAGATTTAACCTCTGAGGACAAATATGTCCCCAGTCTGTATCCTGCAGTTGTTTTGTTGTGCAGAGGTTGTGCAAACGTTCTCTGGACGTTGATGAGTTGATCAGCCTGATCTCATGTTAGTGTGTTTCTGTCTTGCTCTCTTTCTGTCTCTCTCTCCCCCTCTCAGATCACTCCTCTCACTTTCTCTCACTGTATATTTTAGCACTTTCTCTTAAGACTCGACTCGCTTTAACAAACACGGCCAAAAATCCAGACGACTCGCGCAGAGAATTCTCTCTCTCTCTGTCGTTCAGAGCAGGCGGGTTGGAAGACACTCGCTTATCAGAGGAATTTCGCGCTGTATTTTTAATATGTATCTTTTAACACCTGTAAATGTCGTGTGTGATATTCCGGGTAACGAGTGAGTGTGTGTGTGTGTGCATGGTAATGAATTCTCAAAGGGGGAAGTCTGCGTATGCATAAATGCATCATGGAAATCAAGCCACGCTCTGTACAGTACGTGTCGTGCGAAGAGTTCTGTGCACACCAGAGAGACGGAGACATGTTTAGACAGCCTTGTTAGTCTTATTAATTAACTTTCTATTGAGAAATCAAGTCTGCGCCGCACAAAACTCACACTGAGAACGTGCAACTACGCTTGTGACATCTTGAAGCGTTTCTGTTTTTAAAGATGATCTGTGCATGAATTCATCTTGATGCATAATTATCGGCGGTATTTCAGTAAATGGGTCATTCTGAGGAAAAGCATTTGGCAGATGGTGAATTTTTACTGTACTGAAGGTTTTCACTTCATGCATTCCCTGAGAATCGAACCCATGACCTTGGTGTTGCGAGCGTTCCAGCAACAGGAAAACTGCTTTTTATGTTTTTTACATTGCAAACGATCATTGCCAAACACCATTATCATCATAACCACCTCTCTTTATTTCAAACCTGACTGTATTTATAAATATAATTTATTCATACACACAATATAAGTGGAATAATATTATACTTCTCTTTCAGAACATGTTTAGTTCAGTGCTCATTCAACCCTGGGACATTCAGAATGTTTTAAGGTCGAATGTTTGTGTTTAAAGTGCAAAAATGTCAAATAAAGTTTTCAAAAGTTTTTTTGTTTTCCCACAGAAAAAACATTTTTTGGTTCCTCAAAGAACCTTTCAGAGATTAGTTTAGTAAGCAATCATCCAAAGAACCTTTTTTCACTATCAAGAACATTTTGTGTGATTTCATGGATGTTAAATGTTCTTCACGGAAGCCAAAAAAGAACCTTTATTTATTTTTTTTAAGATTTATTTTTGTCATTTTTGCCTTGATTGTGATAGGACAGAAAGTAGACAGGAAGTGAAGTGGGAGAGAGAGGGGGACGGGATCGGGAAAGGCCTCAAATCGCCCCGAAGCGCGGCGGTGCTGCCCACTAGGCTATCGGCGCCGACAAGAACCTTTATTTTCAATACTGTATCATTGTACCAAATTATATTAAAAAAAAATGCATTAGATATTTTTTTTTCCCACAAAAGAGTTGAATCACAAGATGTATTTATTTGTGTCAAAGCTGTTTTCACCTGTTAGTCTGGAATATAAAATATAAATGCTAAAAAAAATTGTGTCGCAGTTCTATTTAGGGAGGATTTTTTCAATTAATTTACAATGACTATTCACATTTCACATGTTTGTGTAATTGTGCGCTGCAGAAAAGCGCATCTCGTGTGTTTGTGGGCGCAGGCAGTCACACGCGGCTCTCAGATGCTGTAAGAACACAGCAATTAAGGTTCCCCGTGATAACGAGTTCAACTCGTTACAGAAACACATCCAGTGTTAGAACGCTGCCCGAAATCAGCCCAATTATTCCCTGAGAGCCAGTGCATGTGCGACACACACACACACACACACAGTAATATTCACAATCACTAATGTGTTTGGTTGGAGATGTGAGTTGTTGGTTTTGAGCTTCCTTTGTTCTGCTCTACATGTCCAGACAGATTCCTCTCTATTGATCAGAGTGTGTGTGGATCAATCGGAGCGATCGATGTGTGATATGAGTGTGTGTGTGAGATTTTCACCTCCACATGTTTGAACAGAGATGCGGCTTGTTACCGCGACGGCCGTCTCTCTCACCTCTCCATCCATCGGTCGGTCTGTCCGGGAGTTTTTCCCGTCCTGCTCCGTGTTTTATCCCCACAGACTCTCAGACGGATGTGTTAATAGATACGATGTCTTATTTTCTCACTTCAGTGGGATGCACTGGAGAAGAGGCCGCCTGTGTGTGTGTGTGTGTGTGTGTGTGAGGGGTCAAATCTGGGTCAGGGGGCACAAGTTCATGTTTGGGGCAGGGCGGGGCTCCGTCTCTCGGGGTGTTTGCACTCATGGACCTCGGGGGGACGTTTAGCTGTGATTGGCTGATGTCACGAGCACCTCTTTCTCCTCCTTAGCTCCAGATGAGCAAACCGTCACATGCTCAGGATGCTGGGAAAACTTTTGATATAGGAATGTGGATATAATTTATTCTGTGTAATGTCAGGTATGCAGAAGTTCTCTTCGGCAAGTTACAGTTTTATTAGAATATTTTTATTTGTATATTTAAGTTATTAAAATAAATAATTGTATTTTATTGTTGAGTATGTATTTATTTGTTTATTTCCATTTATTTACTTATAAAAATATTAAACATTTTATTATTTATTTATTTACTAAATGTTATTTATTTGTTTTGTTCATTTTTATCTCTATTTATTTATTTGTTAATGTTATAGTTTGTTTATGACATTATTATAATTTGTTAATTTATTAAAATAAGAGATTAGTTTGTATTGTATTTTTATGTATGTGTATGTATTTATTTATTTCCTTTTTTTGTTTATTTAAATTATTAAAAAATATTGTTATTTATTTTATCAGGTTTAACTTTGGGAACATAAAGTAAATAAAGTACATAATACTGTCATTTATTCCCATTAATTTAATTTAATTTAATTATTTAATTTAATTTAATTTAATTTAATACTTTTTTATTTTTTAAATTGATTTAATTTAATTTAATATTTAATTTAATTTAATACTTTTTTAGTTTTTAAATTGATTTAATTTAATTTAATACTTTTTTATTTTTTAATTTTATTTCATTTTATTTTATTTTATTTATTATTTTATTTTATTTTATTTATGTACCGTTCTTTATCCCGAGCCAGCAGTAGATTTACAGCTGGATAGAGTACAGTCAATATTTAGTATGTGTGTATGGAAATGTGTATTTAGCTGTGAAAACAGTTTGAGTATCACCACAGACCACCGCAGCAGATCTGATCTCGCTGTTTCTCATCTCACCGTCTCACACACACAGGTGAGTGTGATCACAATGAGCCTTCGAAGACCCTTCATGTCACAGCATCAGGACCGCAGCATCACTGCTGATCATGTGACGTGTCTCCCAGCAGCACACGGAAAGGTTAGACGGATCAGAGAGGATAAGGGTTTACACAGTGTCAGTGACAGAGCGAGACAGACACAGAGACTGGATGGCTCACAGCCAAAGTGTCGCTTGCGCTCTAAATTCCTCAATTTCCTTTTTTCCAGCCTGCTGTTTCCTCTTTATCTACAACACAAGACCAACACGAGAGAGAGAGAGAGAGAGAGAGTACTGATCACACTGACCTCAGACCAATGAAAGTGAGTAAATACAACATCATCTCAAAGCACTTGACATTGAGAGACACAAGGTTACGACACACACACACACACACACAACACACACACACCTCCTGTGTAAGGTGTGTCCGTCCCGCTGTGGGTCACTCATCTGTACAGACAACAGATGCTCTCATCAGAAAGTCCACCTGTAACACACACACACACACACACACACACGCACACACATTCACACACAATCACACACACACTAACATACACACATGCACACACATTTACACACACACAATCACACGTACATTCAAACACGCACAATCACACATGCACATTTACACACACACACACACACTGACACAGCCACATATAAACACACACATGCACACATAAACACAATCACACTCAAACACACTCATGTTGTGTTTTCATGTATTATGGGGACATTCCATAGGTGTAATGGTTTTTCTACTGTACAAACTGTACATTCTGTCCCCCTACACTAAACCTACCCCTAAACCTACCCATCACACAAAATGTTCTGCTATTTTACATTTTTATTCATGAAATGTCCTCAAAAAAACATGTTTGTCGTAATACCCGTGACATTATACACATTTGTGTCCTCATAAATCATGAAAACGCACACACATTTACTCAGCTCTCATACACCCTGTTGTCTCATCAGTATATAAAGCTGATTATAATACAGAAAATACACACTAAACACAAGAAGTCTGAAAACCTCTTTAACCCTGCAGAGCTCCTGACCTTTGACCCCACTTCACACGGCTAATGTGGCTTCTAGCAGCTCTGAGAGGCGTGATGACGTCGAGGTGAAGTTTGCTCTCGTAAGCTGCTTTTACATGATGATGCAACACTGACTGTTTTTGCATGTTCTGAACACAACGCTAGCGTGTCGGGCCGTTGCTAGGATGTTTGTAGCTTGTTGGGGTGGTTGCTAGGGTGTGTTGTGTATTTGAAAGTCCAATGAGTCCACCTTCTGGTCTCTTGAATTAACAAAGCGCGCTAATTAAACAAAAGAAAGTGAAATCTTGACTGAACGGAGGTCATGTGATCGGTGTTTCTCTCAGGGTGGCATGAGCTGGCACAGTTCAGTGCCCTACAGAGATGCATATGATTAGCTGGACCATTGGGCAGCTTGGCCGAGGTGCCACCCTGTGCCTTCGGCTGGCATCGACAGGGCAAGGGCAAGGGCGACGGAGCCGTGCCAACATGAAGCTGGAGATGGCATCATGCCTGGCCGAGCCCAGCGGCGCTCCTGCGCCTCAGATCACTGCGCTCATGTGACACACCACAGATCGAGGACAAATCAGGGTTTTGAAAGAAAAAAGTCACAGAAACGTGTTTCATTTGTCACAGTGATACTGACAGATGTGTTTAACACACACAGAGAGAGCCGGTGTAGAGTAAAGCCACGGGATCACTGTAACAGTCTCCAGTGTAACACGACTGAAAGACAAGTGAAATAATTAAAGACACACACACACACACAGATATATATATGTAATATATATTATTGGATATCAAATGTCCCCAACTAAGCAAGCCAGAGCGACAGCAGCAAGAAACAGCGCACAAACATAAACACACACAGAAACACACACCAGAACACATACATACACAACACACACACACACCAGAACACACTCATACACAACACAGACACACACCAGAACACACTCATACACAACACACACACACACACACACACACCAGAACACACTCATACACAACACAGACACACACCAGAACACACTCATACACAACACAGACACACACACACACACACACACCAGAACACATGCATACACAACACACACACACCAGAACACACTCATACACAACACACACAGACGCACACAAACACACACACCAGAGCACACCAGAACACATGCATACACACACACACACACACACACACACACCAGAACACATACATACACCAGAACACACCAGAACACATACATACACCAGAACACATACATACACAACACACACACACACACACACACACCAGAACACACCAGAACACATACATACACAACACACACACACCAGAACACACCAGAACACATACATACACCAGAACACATACATACACAACACACATACACACCAGAACACATACGTACACCAGAACACACACATACACACACACACACCAGAACACACCAGAACACACCAGAACACACCAAAACACATACATACACAACACACACACACACACACCAGAACACACCAGAACACATACATACACCAGAACACACACACACACACACCAGAACACACCAGAACACACCAGAACACATACATACACCAGAACACATACATACACAACACACACACACACACACCAGAGCACACCAGAACACATGCATACACAACACACACACACACACACCAGAACACACCAGAACACATACATACACAACACACACACACACACACACACCAGAACACCAGAACACACCAGAACACATACATACACAACACACACACACACACACACACCAGAACACCTACATACACAACACACACACCAGAACACACTCATATACAACACACACACACACCAGAACACATACATACACAACACACATACACACCAGAACACACACATACACTCTCACACACTCTCACACACACACCAGAACACACTCATACACAACACACACAGACGCACACAAACACACACACCAGAGCACACTCATACACACTCACACACTCTCACACACACTGCTGTCAGAGAGTGTAAGACAGAGCGAGAAGCTGTTCTTCTTCAGGACTGCATCTCTTCACACCTCCCGCTCGAGCTCGTGCTGCATCTGTTTTCTCTTTCTGTCTTTCTCCAAACTGAGGCTTTCAGGAGGAACACGTCACGCGGTTTGTCTTTAAAACAGTGTTGCTTAATTAAAACGACTGCAAGCGAGCGCAGCAAATGTTTCACAGCGCATCGAAGAATAATCAACCTCATCTGACTTCTGAATATTCAGATGAGGATGATGACAAATCACTTCTTGTCTTCATCACTGTCAGCATTAGTTGTGTATGAATATATGAATGCATCTGTTCACTAGTTATTCATACATTCTAATGAGCGTCTCCAGCTCTCCATACAGCTCTGTGCAGCGTCGTACAGTTACGAGGAGGCCGGCGAGTGTTTTTAGTCATGAAAAGTGTGTGTGCATGACCTTTAACCCCACGACTGCAGAGCTCCTGACCTCTGACCCCACTTCACACGGCTAATGTGGCTTTTAGCAGCTCTGAGAGACGTGACGACGACGAGGTGAAGTTTGCTCTCGTAAGCTGTTTTTACGTGATGATGCAACACTGACTGTTTTTGCATGTTCTGAACACAACGCTAGTGCTGCTGGGATGTCTTGGGTGGTTGCTAGGGTGTTGCTAAGTTGTTTTGGTGGTTGCTAGGGTGTTTTTTGAGGGGGGGGGTGTTTTGGTTGCTTACTAAGTTGTTTTGGTGGTTGCTAGGGTGTTTTTTGAGGGGGGGGGTGTTTTGGTTGCTTACTAAGTTGTTTTGAGTGGTTGCTAGGTTGTTTTGGGTGGTTGCTAGGGTATTACTAGGTTGTTTTGGGTGTTTGCGAGGGTGTTTTGGGGAAGGGGGTTCAGGGGTGTTTTGATTGTTTACTAAGTTGTTTTGAGTGGTTGCTAGCATGTTGCTAGGCTGTTTTGGGTGGTTGCTATGGTGTTTTTTGAGGGGGTGTCAGGGGTGTTTTGGTTGTTTACTAAGTTGTTTTGAGTGGTTGCTAGCATGTTGCTAGGCTGTTTTGGGTGGTTGCTATGGTGTTTTTTGAGGGGGTGTCAGGGGTGTTTTGGTTGTTTACTAAGTTGTTTTGAGTGGTTGCTAGCATGTTGCTAGGCTGTTTTGGGTGGTTGCTATGGTGTTTTTTGGGGGGGGGGTTCAGGAGTATTTTGGTTGCTTACTAGGGTGTTGCGGGTGGTTGCTAGGATGTTTTATGCAGGGGATTCAGGGGTGTTTTGGTTGGTTGCTAGGGTGTTGCTAAGTTGTTTTGGGTGGTTGCTAGAGTATTGCTAGTTTATTTTGGGTGGTTGCTAGGGTATTGCTAGGTTGTTTTGGGTGTTTGCTAGGGTGTTTTTGGGAGGGGGGTTCAGGGGTGTTTTGGTTGGTTGCTAGGGTGTTGCTAAGTTGTTTTGGGTGGTTACTAGGGTGTTGCGGGTGGTTGCTTGGATGTTTTTTGCATGAGTTCAGGGGTGTTTTGGTTGTTTACTAGGGAGTTTTAAATGGTTGCAAGGGTATTGCTAATTTGTTTTGGGTGTTTGCCAGGGTGTTGCTAAGTTGTTTCGGGTGGTTGCTAGGGTATTACTAGGTTGTTTTGGGTGTTTGCGAGGGTGTTTTGGGGAAGGGGGTTCAGGGGTGTTTTGATTGTTTACTAAGTTGTTTTGAGTGGTTGCTAGCATGTTGCTAGGCTGTTTTGGGTGGTTGCTATGGTGTTTTTTTTGGGGGGGGGTTCAGGAGTATTTTGGTTGCTTACTAGGGTGTTGCGGGTGGTTGCTAGGATGTTTTTTGTACGAGTTCAGGGGTGTTTTGGTTGTTTACTAGGGAGTTTTGGGTGTTTGCTAGGGTGTTTTATGCGGGGGATTCAGGGGTGTTTTGGTTGGTTGCTAGGGTGTTGCTAAGTTGTTTTGGGTGGTTGCTAGGGTATTGCTAGTTTATTTTGGGTGGTTGCTAGGGTATTGCTAGGTTGTTTTGGGTGTTTGCTAGGGTGTTTTTGGGAGGGGGGTTCAGGGGTGTTTTGGTTGGTTGCTAGGGTGTTGCTAAGTTGTTTTGGGTGGTTACTAGGGTGTTGCGGGTGGTTGCTTGGATGTTTTTTGCACGAGTTCAGGGGTGTTTTGGTTGTTTACTAGGGAGTTTTGGGTGTTTGCTAGGGTGTTTTATGTGGGGGATTCAGGGGTGTTTTGGTTGGTTGCTAGGGTGTTGCTAAGTTGTTTTGGGTGGTTACTAGGGTATTTTTTTTGGGAGGGGGGGGTCAAGGGCATTTTGGGTGGTTGCTAGAATGGTCTGGGTCGTAGCTAGGGTGTCTGTGTATAGAAACAAACAGTGTTTTTTGGATGAACTGTCCCTTCAAATCTATCAGAGGTACAGTGTGCAACTCTAACAGTTCAGATCAGACTGAAACAATCAGGGTTTTATTCAAAATGAATTACAAAATGAAACGAAACCATTTTGCATTTTACAGATGAACGAGACGCTCAGGTCAGCACCTCTTTTACTCACACAAATAGTCAGTTATAATCAGACCTGCTCTGATGGTGTGATGGAGAGACAGAGAGAGAGAGAGAGAGAGGTGGGGGGGCTTCTGCCTGGTTAATCATAATGTAGTTTTAATTAAAAACTCTGTGTCAAAGGGTTTAGCTCAGAGATCAGAGCCAGATTGCAGCACGGCAGCAGATCACCGAGAGCACAAACCTACATCACACACACACACACACACAGTGCCGTATTAAACGTGTGTGTGTGTGTGTGTGTGTGTGTATGGAGGGACAGCTTGTCATGTTGATCAGGTCTCGGTGTGAACGAGGTATCAGGGAAGGACATCAGGCCAGTTCCTTTGGATTATTCTCTCTCTCTCCCGTGTGCTTGTTGGGGATCGTTTGCCGGCGTGTGCGGTTAGTCACTGTGAAAGCAGCTCTGGGGTGTGTGTGTGTGTTTACCGCACAAGTAACAGAAACATCACATAACTCAGAAACACAAAGCCAGAGGTGATGGTGTGACTTTTACACTTTCTGAAGAACAGGCAAAGGATGTTTCTTCATGGATCAGTTTCTTTGCTACTGTTTTTAGGCGGTTTCTTATATTTAATTCATTTTTTCCGGTTGGTTGATAGTTGCTACAATGTTCTCATGCCTGCTAGGATGAAAACAGTTTTAATAAATATTACAATAATATATATATATATATATATATATATATATATATATATATATATGCGTGTGTGTGTGTGTGTGTACACAGAAGGCATGTATGAATTGTATGCATTATTCAAATTTATATATTTATTTGTATATTGCATTATTGCCATTTTGCACATTTTATTATTCTGCACACGTATACAACATATATACTGTATGTATGCGTTTGTGTGTGTGTGTGTGTGTATTTATGTAGAAATTGTGATGATATTAGTGTTATAATGTATTATAGAGGTGTATTAAATTACTAAAAAAGAGAGACCGTAACTGCTAATAATAAAGTGTATTATTAATACATTAAAAGTCAGAAAATACTTTTATAATGCATTACAAATACAGGCTTCATGGATTTTGATGCCAATTGAACTTACACAGTTTGTGGACACAGTTGGGCGTCATGTGGCTAAAATAAAGAGTGATTTAATGACAGATTAAGAGGATTACGGTACAAGACGTGTGTGTGAGAGAGAGAGTTGTGTGTGTGTGTGTGTGTGTGTATATGAGTTTGTGTGGGAGAGAGAGAGAGAGAGTGAGAAAGAGTTTGTGTGTGTGTGTGTGTGAGAGAGAGAGTGAGAAAGAGTTTGTGTTTGTGTGTGTGTGTGTGTGTGTGTGAGATAGAGAGTGTGAGTGTGTGAGTGTATGTGTGTGTGTGCATTTTTGTGATTTATGAGGACACAAATGTGTATAATGACATGTGTATTACACTGGTATTACAACCTAAACATGTTTTATGAGGACATTTCATGATCCTCATATTTCAAATAGCTTTAAAAACATACTAAACAATGTTTTATTAAAAATGTAAAAATGCAGAACATTTAGTGTGATGGGTAGGTTTAGGGGTAGAGGTAGTGTACGGGGACAGAATGTACAGTTCGTACAGTATAAAAACCATTACGCCTATGGATGTCCCCATAAACCATGAAAACACAACTTCAACTTCGTGTGTGTGTGTGTTTGTGTACGTGTGTGTGTGTGTGTGTGTATGTGTAGAGCTGCTCAGCAAAGAACATATGAGCTGTGTTTCAAACCGTAGTGAGCACTACATAGGGAGCTCCCTTCTAAGGGAGCATCAGTTTTTAAGTGACCTACATGAGTTTCACAACTGTTTCAGTTGTCACATTAAAAAAAAAAATATTTAAAATATGCAACATAAATGGGGACAGAGCTGTAGTGTGTGTTAATATTGTTCAGTAATCACTTCTCCATCTCTCTAGGGTTGTTGACCTTTAAGCAGGGGGCAAAGGCTTTGCTCCTGGGGCTTCAGACATCAGAGAGAGAGAGAGAGAGGTGAGAGACCATAAAGACCTCCTCATGAAGTCAAACATGCATTTGATTTGTGCCCTGCAGGTTTGCTGAACTCATGACGGTCACCACTGGGACGAAGCACCAGGAGATTCACAGCGACAGCTGCCCGTCAGAGCCGAGGCGAGCGAACGCACCCGTTCCTCTGATGTTCGGAGAGGTACAAGACCTGCACTGCTAATCCTGACAGGTTTCCTGAACATGCTTCTCATCTGCTACTGGTCAGACACACAGATAGCCCCGCCCCCAGACTCGTGTGATTGGTTGAGTCAGGCCGCTCAGTGACTCCAAACATGAATCTGACACAACAGAAACTATCTGAACTAAAACTATTAATTTTTTTTAAATGAAATGTAAGTATTAGATACAAAATGTAAACTAAATGGAAATTAGAAATGTCGCCTTGGTTTAAAAATAAACCTAAATAGTCATTATTTATTATAGTAAGCAGTCATTATTATATTAAATGATATTAAAATTAATATTTGAATGAAAAAGTGAATTTAAAAAAATGACTAACTAGAAATAAACTAAAACTGAAATAAAAGTATTATTAAAGAGCAAACCATAAAAACAACAAAAGCATGTAATAAAATGACTAAAAATTAATCAAAAACGGAAAACTGAAAATATAAAAATAACTCAAAACATTAAAGGGGAAGTATAATGTCCCTTTTACAAGATATAATATAATTCTCTGGAATGTGTCTGTGAAGTTCCAGCTAAAAATCCCCCATTTATTATAGCTTGTCAAATTGGGTGAGAGCAAAAACACGTTTTTGTGTGTGTCCCTTTAAATGCAAATGAGCTGCTGCTCCAGAAGAGGGCGGAGCTTTAACAGCTCAACAACAACAAAGCTGGAGAATCTCACGCAGACAAAATGAGGAAAGTGTTCAAACTGATGGAGAGACTCAGGAAGAAGTTCCAACTTTTAGACGTTTCTGAACGGTTAGTGGATAAACTGATGTAGTTGCTGTGGAGTTGATCATGTGTCGTCACGTTCATCTTTTTTCCTTGAATCGACCCTCGTTTGTGAAGCGGTCCGGCATAAAATCACGGCATCAACAACACTCGACTACAACAACTCTTCCTCTTCTCTAAAGCAGCACAACATGGCCCGCCCCCATTTTCTGTGTGTTCTCGGGGGCGGGGTTTATGTAAATTTTAGGTTTAGTGATGTCACTAACCCAGGAAGAAGCTTGTTGTAGTCCTTAAACAGAGATTTCTGTAAAAGAAAATATTGAACTTTGAGCGTCGTAACTTTGCAGATGTTGTTTCTGCTCAAACAGCAACATTACACACTAACTAAAGTTTATTATTTAAATAATACTAAAATAAGTCTTTAATGACACATTTACATTCCAACAGGACGTGCAGAAACCTTTGACCTCCACAGACACACACACTCACATGTTGTGTTTTCATGGTTTATGGGGACATTCCATAGGTGTAATGGTTTTTCTACTGTACAAACTGTACATTCTGCCCCCCTACACTACCCCTACCCCTAAACCTACCCATCACACAAAATGTTCTGCTATTTTACATTTTCAAAAAAACATTTAGTATGTTTTTAAAGCTATTTGAAATATGAGGATCATAAAACGTCCTCATAAAACATGTTTATGTTGTAATACCAGTGTATTAACCATGACATTATACACATTTGTGTCCTCATAAATCATGAAATCAAGCACACACACACACACACTTCCATGCATAATCATACTGAGAACTTGTATTTTAACACTTGGCTGATTAAAATCAGCTTTCTATGAACCCAGAGGACAGTTTGTTGGTACTTTTGTGAGTCAGAAGTGAATGTCAGTCCTGGTGTGTGTGTGTGTGTGTGCGTGTGTGTGTGTGTGTGTGTCCTTCATGAGCCACCCGCAGCTCGTCTAAACCACTCGCTCAAAAACCCCATCTGGTCCATCATTATTGCCCTCGCGTGTGTGTGTGTGTGTGTGTGTGTGATGCTGTAGGCCTGAAGAGATCGGACGGGTCATCTGAAATATTCCTGATCTTCTGAGATTAGAACACAACACTAGTGCACTACATTGACATTCATGCATTTAACACACACTTTTGTCCAGAGAGCCACAGAAACAGATCATCACGGAGCGAACGACACTGATAGAGTACGATGCCAGCATATATATGGCAACACAAGCTTATATTCAGTCGTATGGCTAATATAATTGGTAAATAGTCACACTAGAAACATTGCAGGTGCATTGCATTGTGGGATCTGCATGAGGTCAATGCATATGAAAATTCCCATAGTGCATACTGCAGTAATAGTATGGTAGTATGCAGTTCTGAACTTGTTGTGTGTGTGTGATCAGGTGTTTTTGCGATGTCACCCGCCTGGACATACATGCTGATGTACTCTCAGCGTTGTCATGGAAACGGCTCCGTGTGTTTGGCACCGTGACACGTCTGAGGTGGGAGAGGCAGGTAACACTTTAACTTTGTTATGCTTTTATCTGCCAGGTCTGTGGGAGCCCCTTCGCATGTGTGTGTGTGTGTGTGTGTGCATGATGTCACTGCTGTGTGTGTGCGTGTGTGTGTTAGCCAGAATCCCTGCCTACCGCAATAATATAGAGCACGCTGTGACCAAACCCTCCCGCTGATATTACATTTTCCACTGAAGCTGATGCCCGGTGCACGAGTGTGTGTGTGTGTGTGTGTGTGTGAGTGTGTGAACCTCTGGAACGTGTGCTGCGTTTTCCAGCTATCCCTTCAACACACACTCACACTCCACAATCGAATTCAGTTTAGAAACAGATTCTGGATCCTACAACTGTATTCAGAGCTGTTGTAAAAAATGTGCCAAGAAATTATTGAATTATATGAATCGTCATTGTTTATTGTGATGCTTTTAACTATTTTTTATTTATTGCATTGAGTAATATTATTATTAGTTATTATACTGCTTTTAAATTAATTTTACAATTTTAAAATAAAACTATATAAATTATAAATAAAATGTAATTCATTTTAAAATAAAACAATATATTTTGCACTTTTTGGAATTATTTTATTTAATGCATTCAGTAATATTATGTTACTGTTTTTTTTATTTATTTTTTTTACTGTTTTTAAATTTTTTTTAAAAGTTTTTAAAATCAAACCTCCATATAAAATATATTTTAAATAAAATGTAATACATTTTTAAAATAAAACATTAAAATATTTTGCATTTTATTTTTTAGCATTTATTTTATTTAATGCATTTAATTAAACCTCCATATAAAATATATTTTAAATAAAATGTAATACATTTAAAAATAATAATAATTTATTTTTTTCATTTATTTTATTTAATGTATTTAGTAATATTATTATGCTACTTACCATACTGTTGTTAAAATAAAACATTAATATATTTTAACATAATTTGTAAATAAAATTTAAATGACAAAACATTTATATTACATACAATTTTTTAAATTAGATTATTTTAATTGTTGCATATTATATTAAACGTTGCATATCTATAATACACTAATGCCCATTGCATTTTAATCAGTAAGATAAATATTAGAATTCTACTGCTTTTTTAAAGATACATTTTCTATTATTATTATTATTATTACAATCAGAATTTGTTATTATTGGGCCTTTTTATGCACCGATCTTCAGGTTAAACAGTCATTGCAAATATGTTTTGGATTATTTATATTTTTACATTAATTATATTATATTTAATATAATCAATATATATAATTAATTACATTTAAATATAAATTATATTTTTCTTCAATTATAAAGCTGAGATATATCAGAATGTAGTCAGTGTTTGTTGTCTATTTAAATTAAATGACACAATTTCCACATTTAGTGTGATGATGATATTGAAATGATAAATAACCGAGGATTGTCACGTCGTATTGAGGATTCGTGTGAAAGTTTGCGAGTCTTAATATTGAATATTGAATATTGTTTCTCATACTTTTGGGCCTGATCTGCGAGAATATGATTTCTTTTCAAATGAGAAAACACAACATCTCGTTTCCTGAGAATGACCTGAAAGCCAATCACAGCCGGCGTAATGTAATTACCAGTACGATTCATTAATCCAGCAATCAAACGCTAAAATACAGCGACAGAAACGTGACGTTGAATGGCATAATTGGAAAGGGTCTGATTTTTACACCTCCACACGTTCGCCGTGAGGCTGAAAGGTCAGCGAGATGTTTTGGCATTTTGACCCTCGTTTGGAGCGCCGATGATGATGATGCTGATAATGACGACGCTGATGATAATAGGTCATGTGACACGCGGCGTGAAGATGATTACGGTTGTCGGAGTGTCACTACGGTGATTAGTGACGCGACGTTTGATCCGGTATAAACTCAGAGCACGAGTAGCGTGTGTTTCTGGTGTGCGGCACAGATATCTGTCTGTGCTCTGAGCGCGTGCCCTTTCCCTGCGTGTGTGTGTGTGTGTGTGTGTGTGTGTGTGTTCGGATCCGTCTGGAGCTGAATTCTTCCACACCTCGCTGTGTTCTGCCTGAAGGCTCTGACAGGTTCGATTTCTTCTCCCCTGAATGTTGAGCTGCGAATGAGATTCTCCAAATGAGACACACTCTCTCTCTCTCACACACACACACACATACACACACACACACACACACACACACACACAGTCGAGCTGGAACTTGACCTGGCCTTCTCACCTCTGGTTCCCCCGAATCTGTGAACATACACGAAAAACACAAACATCACCAGACCATGAGAGATCAAATTCATTCTATTCCTGCCGTCTTTCCTTCTTTCTGTTTGTTTCTTTTTTTTTTTATTGTAAAATGATGTTTTACAATATAAACATATATTACAGATTTTAATGTTAGCTGCGATTAGTCATGATTAATTACAGAAAAATGTATATATATATATACACACACACAAACATTCTATATACATATATAAATATATAGATTTATGCGATTAATTTAAAATCGATAAAGTTTGCATCACGATATGTGAATCAATAATCCGCTCTCGAATCTATTCTCAGCTTATTTTTTAACAGCAGATGGCGCTCTAGGCTAGTTTTGACCGCATGAACCGCTCAAATGCTCATGAAGAAGAGCGCTCGTGCGTTCGGCTGAGTCTGAGAATGTATTTGCACCTCAGAAAGCTTTATGACACGAGATTAATGTAAACAGCCCACTGAAACAACTCTTGTTTTTCGCTTTGACCTTTTTGAACTTTATGAATGTTTATTTTACAGAAGGTTCAAGCGGTGTGCGTAAGGAATAGGAGGCAAGCAGAGTGCGGCTGTTTCTAAAGCACACAGTGCCATCTGTTGTTAAAAACTAAACTAGTAAAGTATTGATGGATGCGTATTGAAATCAAGGTAAAATCAATAGCGGTGACGTACAGGAGTCGTACAGTAAGCACGCCGTGAGTCTGTTATGTTGATGCGTGTGTCGACGCACCGATCGCACACTGTATTTATGCACAGACACATTTCAGTACATTCCACACACATTTAGGATAATGTTTGGATTTGTTTGTGTTTAGTAATTCTGAATGGATCCGTGTGCTGTAGTAGATGCAGTCAGATCAAGGCGGTTGGTTTAGGGTTTTTTTTGGCACTTCCATGTGGTTCTGTTTGGTACTGCAGCTTGACTTGTCTAAAATGTAATCGCAATTATCTGTTGAATCAATTTCGAGATTAGTTTTTAACAGCAGGTGGCGCTCTAGGCTAGTTTTTAACCACACAAACCACTCAAATGCTCATGAAGAAGAGCGCTCGTGCATTCAGCCGAGTCTGAGAATGTATTTGCACCTCTGAATGCTTTGGTTTAGGGTTTTTTTGGCACCTCCATGTGGTTCTGTTTGGTACTGCAGCTTGACTTGTCTAAAATCTAATCGCAATTCTCTGTTGAATCGATTTCGAGATTAGTTTTTAATAGCAGGTGGCGCTCTAGGCTAGTTTTTAACCACACAAACCACTCAAATGCTCATGAAGAAGAGCGCTCGTGCATTCAGCCGAGAATGTATTTGCACCTCTGAATGCTTTGGTTTAGGTTTTTTTTGGCACCTCCACGTGGTTCTGTTTGGTACTGCAGCTTGACTTGTCTAAAATGTAATCGCAATTCTCTGTTGAATCAATTTCGAGATTAGTTTTTAACAGCAGGTGGCGCTCTAGGCTAGTTTTTAACCACACAAACCACTCAAATGCTCATGAAGAAGAGCGCTCGTGCATTCAGCCGAGTCTGAGAATGTATTTGCACCTCTGAATGCTTCGGTTTTGGGGTTTTTTTGGCACCTCCATGTGGTTCTGTTTGGTACTGCAGCTTGACTTGTCTAAAATGTAATCGCAATTCTCTGTTGAATCAATTTCGAGATTAGTTTTTAATAGCAGGTGGCGCTCTAGGCTAGTTTTTAACCACACAAACCACTCAAATGCTCATGAAGAAGAGCGCTCGTGCATTCAGCCGAGAATGTATTTGCACCTCTGAATGCTTTGGTTTAGGGGTTTTTTTGGCACCTCCATGTGGTTCTGTTTGGTACTGCAGCTTGACTTGTCTAAAATGTAATCGCAATTCTCTGTTGAATCAATTTCGAGATTAGTTTTTAACAGCAGGTGGCGGTCTAGGTTAGTTTTTAACCACACAAACCACTCAAATGCTCATGAAGAAGAGCGCTCGTGCATTCAGCCGAGAATGTATTTGCACCTCTGAATGCTTCGGTTTAGGGTTTTTTTGGCACCTCCATGTGGTTCTGTTCGGTATTGTATCTTGTCTAAAATGTAAAGATCTTCGCTGTTGCACTGTACACATACTGCACACTGTGAATGTTTTAATGTTTTTATTTGTAATTTTTTTTCATGGGTGCTTTGGTATGCATACAATTTATGAATTATATGGACTCTTTATATCGTTTGGTTATTTTGGTGTCCTTTTGGAGTCTCCATGTGTACCTTTTTGGAAAGACGCCTAAATTTACGCCTAAAAAAATCACCTGGTTTACTTTGCGAAATGTGCGATTAATTATGATTAAAAATTGTAATCTATTGACAGCCCTAAGTATGTATAAGTCTAATAGGCTATCTGTCCATACATGTATTTGTATGCATAATTTTACTTTACTAATTTTTATTTATATAAATACACAGTAAATACATTATTTCTTACTAAACCATACATTTTTGGTGCTATTTAAAGCTAAAAGTTTTAAAAGAAAAGAGGAAGAGGAGAAGTCTTTTATTTTGATGCCTTTCTTCTAAATATTGAACACATTTCAAGTCAATTTATTTGCATTGCACTTTTCACAATTGTTTCAAAGCAGCTCTACAGATTTCTTTAATGAAATTGTTATTGTTTTAGATAGCTCTTTTGTTTAGCAATATTAGATTTAAACAAAAATTTGTCTGAAACATGCAGCTGCAAGTATAAATCAAAACAAAACATAATAATTATGAGGAGTAAACAGTAAAGCACATCAATAAAATGACATAAACATATAAAATAAGCCTGTGAGTCGTCCACATCTTCAGTTCAGAGCCGGGTGACGGCACAGTTCAAAGCTGCTGAGTGAGTGTTTCTCAATCAAACTCACTGAACAGGAAACAAATAAATAAACAATTTTTCTTCATCACAGTCATATTCAGACTAAGCTCAGTGCTGGAGTTGCAGACGGAAATCTATCATATTGAGAGATGAGCTTTAAACTATACAGTAGTTTAATATTGTTGGAACAATAATGCGCGTTAAAACAATGTTGAACAGTTTAAAACAAGAAGTCTGAATGTCTCGGGTTTGTAGAAATGCAGTTTAACCACAAACTTTGACACCTCGTGTACTGGAGATGAAAGATAACAGCACTGCCCTCTCCCTCCCTCCGTCTCTCTCTCTCTCTCTCTCTCTCTCTCTCTCAGTGGGGAATGTCTTTCGTTGTAAAGCACAATTTAAATATAGATCGTCTAAATTTTGTTGTTGCCACATCTTGAAATGTCACACCAAACGACACATAAAAGCAAAGGAGGGGAGCACGAATGTGGCAGAAACAACAAAAGAAAAAAGGTAGATACAAGCAAACAGGATGTGGAGAGACGAGAACGATCGGAACGGCATCAGAACAAAAAGTAACAAAAGAAAAACGCTTCAAAATATCAGAACTGATTTTTTTTTAAATTGCAGAAATGTTGCCTTTTACATTTATTTGAAGTAGGATGTTGTAAAGTCCAATATAGATGGATAAAGGTGAGACAAGAACGGCATCAGAACAGCTAAAGTAACAAAAAAAAAAATTAAAAACAATCATTTCTGAATGACTGAATATTGCCTTTACATTTTTTTAAAATAAAATGATAGTTAGAAATGTGGTAAAGTCTAATATATAGAATTTATATAATATAAATTAATATTTATATGCAATATAGATGAGATGAGAATGAACAGAAACTAAAGTAGCAAAAAATTTAAAAAAGTACTGAATGACTGAAATAATGCCTTCACATTTATTTATTTTTAGGTAAAATGATAGATAGAAATGCTGTAAAATCCAAAACAAATACATTTAAATCAAAATGGATAAATATAGTCCACTCACATTTCAGTATGCAAATGCTACAATGATGTGTTAAATTTTGAATAGAATTGTCATTGTAAGACAATAAAAGATTATATAATAACTTAAATCTGAGGCACGTGAGGCGGAAATTATCTATAATGCAATACAAGAGCAGTTAAAATGTTCCTATTTCACATTTATTCGTTTTAACAGATGCACTTTATGCAGAGCGACGCGCAGAATATAAATAAATATATCTGAAACGTCACGCACGTCACCTTTAAACCTACTTTAAATATGAAAGCGTCCCCTGACAGTAAATATGATGAGATTTTCTCAGTGTTCAGGACCGTCATGTGTGATCAGACTCATTTCCACAGCTGTTTGTTTATATACGGCCCTTTATCAAACCGTCCTGGACGCGAACGAACCTTTCATGAGCCACTGACCGAGAGAAAAAGACTGAAAGAGTGTGTGAGGGGCAAATGAACTCACTTTCAGGGGGTAGAAAGTGCCATTGTGCTGATTGGAGGGGCAATTCAGAGCTGTGTGTGTGTGTGTGTGTGTGTGTGTGTGTGTGTGTGTGTAGTTTGGTCTGGAACACACACTGCCAGTGCTGATTTTATTTATCTGTGGTAATGAATGGGATATGAGCGTGTGTGTGTGTGTGAGTGTGTGTGAGTGTGTGTTGAGGTCTCTCAGCAGCTGTTTAACGCACAGAAGGACGGATTGAATCCATTCAACATCTCGGCTCTCAAACAAACCTTCACAAAGACTCCTGCAAAGCTATTCTACATGAAACGCACACAGACGTCTGGTGTATAACACTCACAGAGGCCTAAAAGTGTTTGAACACTTGAGTCACACTTCCTGAATGCGATTCAATAGATCACAAATATCTAATCAAGTGGAATTTACTGTAAATTGACATGCACAAAAACAGGGTTTGATTTTCTCAAGAGTTTATAGTTTATAGCTTTAGATTGGAGTCTTTAGCCTGTTTGAATGAGGTAGAATGAGAATGAGAGTGTATGTGTTGTGGTTTTTCACTCTCTCTTAATATCACAGTGTGTTTGAGGGCCTGTAACTGCTCTGACCTCTGGTTCTGTTAAAGCCGCTTACGAGTGTCACAGACTCGCTTCTCATTCACCGTTCCTCTTTCTCTCCTGATAAGTGTCGCACCTTCACCTGACCGACATGATTATTAGATTAAATTGCAGTCATATAACCACAGACCATCAAAATGAGGATGTTCATTTTTTTTATAAGCTTCCCAGAAGCTCTTTAGTACAGAAACAGCAAAAGACCTTAGAGAACACGTAGCAATGTCTTGTGTGTCTAATATTTCTGCACAGATCAAGTTTGATAAATTATCACAGAGTTGACACGAAAGCCTCATGATTTCCTTGTGAAGCCTCGACACTTTCCCTCACACTTTTGTTTTGTCGTGTTTCACTTTTTGACAGAGAGTCTCTGGTCTTCTGGTCTGTAGATTCAGCTTTCATTGTACGTCTGTAGGATTTTTGTGATGATTGGTGATTTTTGTGACTAACTAACAGCTCTAATTATTGAACAGACCTCATATCGGCAAAATGCTATGGAAGCTTATTTTTGCCACTGAATAAAAAAAAGACATGGTGATGGAAAAAAATATATTTCAGTTCTTTTGTGTTCTCTCACAAAACCTTTGCGTTCCCCTGAGAAACTTTGCATTCGCAATGCAATACTTTTATGTTCCCTCAAGAAACTTTACAATTGCTCCCCAAGTTTTGTGTGCCCTATAGAAACTTATTAGTTCCTAGTTTTACGTTCCTTGAGAAACTTTAAGTTTTGTTCCCTCGAGAAACTTTACATTCACTCACCAAGTTTTGTTCCCTCGAGAAACTTTACATTCGCTCTGCAAGTTTTGTTCCCTCGAGAAACTTTACATTCGCTCTGCAAGTTTTGTTCCCTCGAGAAACTTTACATTCGCTCTGCAAGTTTTGTTCCCTCGAGAAACTTTACATTCGCTCTGCAAGTTTTGTTCCCTCGAGAAACTTTACATTCGCTCGGCAAGTTTTGTTCCCTTGAGAAACTTTACATTCGCTCTGCAAGTTTTGTTCCCTCAAGAAACTTTACATTCGCTCGCCAAGTTTTGTTCCCTCGAGAAACTTTACATTCGCTCGCTAAGTTTTGTTCCCTCACGAAACTTTACATTCGCTCGCTAAGTTTTGTTCCCTCGAGAAACTTTACAATCGCTTGGCAAGTTTTGTTCCCTCACGAAACTTTACATTCGCTTGCCAAATTTTGTTTCCTCGAGAAACTTTACATTCGCTCGCCAAGTTTTGTTCCCTCGAGAAACTTTACATTCGCTTGCCAAGTTTTGTTCCCTCGAGAAACTTTACATTCGCTCGCCAAGTTTTGTTTCCTCGAGAAACTTTACATTCATTCGCCAAGTTTTGTTTCCTCGAGAAACTTTACATTCATTCGCCAAGTTTTGTTCCCTCGAGAAACTTTACATTCATTCGCCAAGTTTTGTTCCCTCGAGAAACTTTACATTCACTCGCCAAGTTTTGTTTCCTCGAGAAACTTTGTGTACACTCACAACCGTTTGCGTTCTCTCAAGAAACGTTGCATTCGCTCGCAAAGTTTTGCGTTCCCCTGAGAAATTTTGCCAAACATTCTCCATAGATAAGAGAGCATTGTGAGGAATAAACTTGCAATTGCGAAATAAGTCAGAGATAAAGTTTGAGATAAAAAATCACAATTGCCTTTTTTTATTTTTCTAACAAGCTTCCATAAAATGCAGACTTTGACCCTGTTACATTTCTTTTGAGTGTCAGAACTGAAGCAGCTCCAACAGAAGAACCTTCATATACAGTAAAACTAATGAGATGGTTTTGTAGGACAGCAGTTGGTTGTTTCCATGTGGTGGCATTGTGTGTGTGTGTGTGTGTGTGTGTGTGTGTGTGGTGGGCATGCTCTCCAGGGCAGATGGGTTTGTCTTGCGCTGGACTCTGGCTCTCTGGTGTCTCCCCGGGGAGCAGGACCCTCCCCCTCGCCGTCCTCCTCAGGGACTGGAAATACTCCCACCCGGGTGCTGACCAAGCCCTGAGGGGCCGCAGAGATGCCAGGCAGACCGCGGGGGTGCCCGCTGCTTCGGTGCCAATGCACGAATGCCAGCGAGGGACACGGGCAGCAGGGGCCAAACCAACACACACAAACACACACATGCACAAATCCACACAGGCAACACTTTATTACTGGCATCAGCGCTCATAGTGATTACAACAAACTTATTTTAAAGATCCAGAATATCACAGGGACCTGAGGGTGGACTTATTTCCCTGGAGACAGGAAGAAACACTCTAGCAACTGCAAAGCAATGTCCAGGCAACCATAAAACAATGTGCTCAGAACGCACTGCTGCACTGACTTTTGCATGGGTAAGTCTAAATCTATAATCGCACAGTAAATGCTTCATTCATTGCTGTTACATAAGCAGCCCCTCAAAACAGCAGCAGTACTGTACGACTAACATGACTAATCACACAATGTCGTGGCTACAGTGACGATGTGTTTACAGTATCTGCAGACACACATTCAGACATGCACTTCCATCTTAATCCCAAACTGAATTTGTTGTACTATTTTAGTGCTTTTTTTTTTCTTCTATGCATGCATTTGTGAGCGCTCAGCGCGCGTGTGTTTCCAGCGCTGCAAGGCGAGTTATTTTGAGCGTTCTGGTGAGAACTGTGAGTTTCTGAGCTGAAGTGTTACTTTTCTGCAGGACAAGCCACAGACTCAAGAAGTTTTGCGTTTGTGTATTTGTGTCAGTGTGCAACCAGAAGCACACACACACATGATGTATTTCTGTTACCTGCTGGTCTTTGGCTCATTTAACAACAATATAATGTGAAAACAGCAGTTACGGTTTACTGATTATATATATATATATAAAACTTTGTCAAATCCAGTGAATATCAACAACTGATTCATTTAAAAAAACAAGAAAAAAGAAAAATCAAAACAAAAATTCAACAATGATCGATGAAGTTAAACCGGCTCAGGACTTAAAGGGACAGTTCACCCAAAAATGAAGAATTTCTTTCTCCTGTAGAACACAAAATATGGTATTTTGTTGAACATGGGTTCAAAATAGACTTTTTTTTATTTCTCGACATTCTTCAAAATATCTTCTTTTGTCTTCATCAGAAGAAAGAAACTCACACAGCTTTCGAACAACGGTGAGCAAATGATGACAGAATTTTCATTTTTGGGTGAACTATCCCTTTAATGTAGTTTCCAGGTAATTCTATTGTAATATGATATATATATATATATATATATATATATATATATATATATATATATATATATATATATATATATTATTTCTTAAATGTTTCTCATAATCTTGTTTAGGATAAATGACCAATATGCAAATGAATAGAAATACAAAGTGAATGTAAATCAGCTCAGATGATTTGATGAGAATGTTTGAGTTCACACTGGTTGTATCGAAACGTTATTCAACAGACAGATCTCTGACACGCGAGGTTAGTTCTCATGAGAGACTCAGATGAGACGGATCTGGTTTACGTGTAAATAAATGGAGTAATTACAGGAGTGTTTGGAGTACGTCGAGGTTAGAGCGCAGCACTGATGCGAGTGGTGTCGTACTGACTCAGTTTCTTCAGCGAGAGTTAGTTGTCAGTAAGGCACGTGATTTGTTTTGTTCACTCTTTTCTTTCTTGTACTTCAGGACGGACTGAAACTAAACGTGCCTGTTTCCTGCCCACACAACCACAGCTCCACTAGAATAACAGTAGTCACATCACACTCGAATGAAGTCTCTGACATCAGAGCTTCGACACACACAGCAATCATAGATTTTCAATATAAATACAATTATAAAAATTACATAAATATAGAATTTTATTCTGTATATATATATATATATATATATGTGTATGTATATCTTTTTTTATTTTAGAATATTATATATAGAAAGGAAAAGAATATTTAATATATTTAAATATATTAGTAAATTGCAAAATTGTTATATATGTGTGTGTGTGTGTGTGTGCATTATAAAATATATATACAAAAGGAAAATAATATATATTAAATATAAATGTATTATTGAATTATTTTTTTAATTATAAAAACAGAATTAAAACTTGTACTATAATTAAATTACAAATTTATTTTAATCATAAAATATAATATACATACAATTATACTTGTGTTGTAGAATATTATACAAAAGGAAAAGTATATATATAAATATATAAACAAAATAGAATATATATTATTATTAAATTTATCATTTTTTAAATTATAAAAACAGAATTAAAACTTGTACTATAATTAAATTACAAATTTATTTTAATCAAAAAATATAATATACATAAAATTATACTTGTGTTGTAGAATATTATACAAAAGGAAAAGTATATATATAAACCATATAGAATATATATTATTATTAAATTTATAATTTTTTAAATTATATAAAATGTTTTAATTATATAAAATATATTTAATATCCATTCTTATATATATATATATATATATATATATATATATATTAATAATTAATAATAATATGTATTGTTATTAATAAT
Source organism: Zacco platypus (assembly GCA_038088235.1). NCBI lineage: Eukaryota > Metazoa > Chordata > Actinopteri > Cypriniformes > Xenocyprididae > Zacco > Zacco platypus. Next base: position 1,269,833 of record CM076071.1, read on the forward strand.
ATAAATTAAATAAAAATAAATGCAAAGATTATTTAATGTATATTATTTGTCTTTTTCTTTTCAGACTCAAAACTGCGATTATATCTTTCAGTAACAGAATAATTTGGCTCTTGATGTCTCACAATCTCTTCAGATCAGAGTTTTGGTTTCTGGCATCATTAAAGCTCCAGAAGAAACTACTAGATTTCTGTTGTGAAGAAAATGGCAAATGTGTTGTGAGTCTTTAACATGATGTCGAGTGATTGTTAGTGCCAAGATGACGCGACTCATTCAGACGCAGACAACTTCAATCCTGCGAGAGGTTTGATTTATTTACTTCGCAACAGCACAGGTAGCGCGTTAGGGCCGTGTTTACATCAGATGACACATGTTCTGCCCCGCGGCCATGCGTCCAGAGAAAGAGAGCGAGATGGAGTGGGCGGAGTGGCTCTGAATACACTGACATGTGGCTCTTTATGATTGCAAAAGCTCTCGGACGGCAGATTATCATTCGTTAATGAGCGTTTGGGTTGGTCTACTTCGCTCTTTCTCTCACGCTCTGCGATTCTTTCTTGCCTCCTCTCGCTGCGGGCTTTGTTGCGCGGCTTCAGATGGAGTATAGACGCGCTGGTAAAGGGGGGACAGACACTGGTAATTAAAGCAGCGGGTGGCGTGTGCGTGTGTGTGCGTCTCCTCCTCTTTTCTGTTCACTCCAGAATTGATCATTGTGTAAAGCCAATGTGGCCTCAGGCAGTTCTGACACATTCTAATGACGCTTTTCACACACATGCACGCACACACACTTTCTCTGTTCTTGCAAACTCATTCGTTTGGCCTCTCTGGAAGTATAATAGCTATATTAAATCCTCTGGTTAATACGTATACACTAGCACACACACACACACACACACACACACACATCTCGACGGCCTACAGCCCTGTGGAGTGTGTTTGACACGGGCTCCATCCAGGCCTGTAGGGACCGTCTCGCACATGTCTTGATCGTAGCCGCGGACGGACATCGCTGCGTCCACAAAGAGTCCAGACAAACAAACAAGAACCGCTGCAACTCTAGCTTCAGAACACGGCAGAGAAAAAGAGAAAAGGGCTGAAGACACGACACTACTGACGAGGAACTAATCACTGCAGCGGATGAACTTCAACACATGAAATGTCATTTTAGCCTTCAGTTTCTGGGTGCTACAATATCTGTGATTCAGTGTTTCATCGTAAAGAGGCCGTGATGTGAAACATCTGCATCCAGCGGTGGATTCTGATTCGCTTCTGCTGATTCAGATCTTCAGCAGGTTCCTGGTGTCTGACACGAGACCTTCGGTGTTGCTTATGGAAACCCGTTTCAGCCACATGAGGAAAAAATCGTGCTTTGGGAAATCAGAATTATGACTTAGTATCTCATAAAGGGCGAAGTTATGATTCATAAATATGAGATAAAAAATTGAAATCATGACATAATTGACGTGCTAAGTCAATTTTTATTTTTTGTTATAATTATAACATAAAAAGTCAAAGTTATGAGATAAAGTTGATTTTTAAGTTAATTTTTACTTTTTTTACTTGGTATGTCAATCTCATAATTTAGATTTTTTATGATATAATTATGATAAATTGTCAAATTATGACTTAGTGAATCATAATTATGACTTAGTAAAAGTCGAAATTATAATGACTTATAATGACTGATCATAATGACTTAGTCATGATATGGTATAGACTAAGTCATACTTTTGACATATTTCATAATTATGATTACATAAAAAGTCAAAATTATGAGATAAAGTTGAAATTATGACAAATATAATTTTGACTTTTTATATCATAATTATGACTTGGTATGTCAATTTCGACTATCATAATTTTGTCTTGGCATAATTTTGGCGTAAGTATGAGATAAAATGTCAAAATTATAACTTGGTAGAAGTTGAAATGATGACATACCAACTCATGATATACTAAGTCATAATTATGAGACAAAAAGTTGAAATTATGACAAACTAATTATTATTTATGACATAAAACGTCAGTTAAAGTAATAAAGTTGAAAGTTGGCATACTAAATCCTAATTATGAGGTTTAAAAAGTCAAAATTCAGTTTTAATTTACATTGTTTTCCGAACTTTATATGTAAATTTTGACTTTTATCTCATAATTATGACTTTTTATCTCATAATTATGATTTAAAAAAGCATGATTTTTTTCTTATGTTGCAGAAATGTGCTTCCATAGATTCTTGTTAAACTTCATATACAGTAGATCTGAGAAACTGTTTTCCCTTCATCTTTCTGTCATCTCTTGACTGTTTATCTTCTCCTGGTTCGACCTTTTAAAACCTACACTTGATCCTTTTGACCTTTGACCTTGGCTGGAGATCCTTCCGTGATCGTCTATACTTGTACTTTTTTGTGTTTTTACAGTAAGTATTAAAGCCTGTGAATGATTTCTCAAATCATGTATGTTTATCAAGCGATCAGACAGTAACAAACCACATGGAAACCTTTCACGACACCTTAGCAACCGCATAGCAAACACTCACACCCTACACAGGATTTTCTTACTCGGTGATTTCGTCTTGTTTTCCAGTACACATATCTCACAAATTCTTACTTTAGATGATTTAGAAACATAGAAGGATAGTCATTTTGTAAGATGCTCCTGTCTGAATCTCCATCTTGCTCTCTGGAAATAAACCATTTTGTCATTAAAAAAGCCCAAGAGCAGAATGAACACAATCCTCTCGGAGTCTCTCCAGGCCTCGGAGACCAAGCTGTCGTGACCTCAAATCTGAGAGGAAAAATAGTGTAAAATCTCCGGCACATTAGAGTCGGTCTTCCTGCGACTGTCTCTCTTCCTTACTTTAATTTACACCTTTCCTTCGTGTGTATTTGGGGGATTCTTTCTCCGCGGTGTCCGTTTGAGACGACCATCATTACTAAATCTACTGTGAACACACACACACACACACACACACTGTTTTCCTCCCCTGGTAATCCTGACACTGCCACTCTATTAGAGTTTCACATGTTAGCCGGTCATTATCGTTAAACTCCTATTGTGAATCACAACACACACACACACACACTCGCTCAGGTTCATGCATATTGCTGCTAGTCATTTTCGTGTGGCAAATCTTATTGCATTAAAGTGACAGACAACCGTGCAGCTAGATAACAATTTCACCACTAACACGCACACACACACACACACACACACGCACACGCACACGCACTTGTGAAATCACCTGCAATAAAACTCAATCGTTTATGCACACAAACACACCTACACACGCTGCACATCTTTTTCACATGCAAAAAGGAAACAGTTTTTTCTTCTCAAACTGTATTAGACTAGATTAACTTAATCAATAATGCTGAATTAACCTGTTATAATTAATCATATAGTGTAAAGTTTAAGCGCCAGTAAAGGTGCATTACTTTTTTCTCACATCCCACTCAACCACCAACTGTGAGATTACTCATAATGAAAGTAAATAACAAATTACAAACCACTAAACACATCTATCTACAAAAAAGTAACTCATATATATATATATATATATATATATATATATATATAATTTTCAGTTATTTTTTTATAGATACATGTATGTTTAGAAAATACAGAAAAATAATAAAGTATACAAATGACATATTTTATTACTTTAAATTACATTCGTTTTTTTAATAAATATTTGTAAAATAAATATATTTATAAAATAGTATATATATATATATATATATATATATAATTTTCAGTTATTTTTTATAGATACATGTATGCTTAGAAAATACAGAAAAATAATAAAGTATACAAATTACATATTTTATTACTTTAAATTACATTCGTTTTTTAATATTTATAAAATAAATATATTTCTAAAATAGTGTATATATATATATATATATAATTTTCAGTTTTTTTATAGATACATGTATGCTTAGAAAATACAGAAAAATAATAAAGTATACAATTACATATTTTATTACATTAAATTACATTAGTTTTTTAATATATATATATATAATAGTATAATAGTATTAAAATAAAATAAAAAAAACAAAATAAAACTAATATGAACACTTTATTATTTTTCTGCATGTATATATATATATATATATATATATATAAATTTAAATGTAAATATGTAGTTATATATTTAAATATTCTTATTTTAATTGTATTAAAAACTATTCAGTGCATTGTTCATAACAAAAGTCAAGAATACACTATTATTAGCCATATTTATTCAGACAACTTCATTGTACAAAAATACAACAAGATGCGTGATGTTGGTGAAGATTTTAACAGCATTAAATGAGGATTTTCGCCTGGTGCCAAACGGTGCAGGGGCTTTAATCAGTTTTGACACATCTGTGAGGGTTCAGCTATAGTTAGAGGGAGCTCGCAGAAGCACCGTTTGAGAAAGAATGGGTGCGAATCTGTGGTCGGTTTATCACTGACACCAGCAGATGCCAGAGCACAGCGAGCAGACAAACGCAGCGCTGCATAAGAGCACTGACAAACACAAGCAGAACTGACCTCTGACCTCACACACAGCCGATGGGTTCCAGCCACACTGGACAAGTATTAGAGTACCACATATCAAAGTTACACGATACTTTGCCTTCATCTTCAACACTTTATGTGTGTTCGACGTCGGCCGTGTGCAAGTGGGGAGGAGCTGAAAATGGAGACGCGAATTTGGACACTTCCCGTAGTGACGCTCGCACTGCGTTTGCATACTTCATCTCAGCTGACGTGAAACAAATGCAATATTTGACTAATGCACTGATGTTTCAGATTCATTTTCATTCAATACTTTAGGGGCTGCTTACAGCGTCTGTTTTTACAAGAATAAAGTTCAACATAAGCATATATTATGTAGTGGAGTCTACGTTTTTAGCATTTTTATTTTGATAAACATGACACAATACAACATCGCGACTACATGAAAAGAGCGTTGACTGTTATAAAAATACAGATTTTTGAGCATTAGTGGAACTGAAGGTGTGAGAATAAACACGAAACACACTATTTTTTCAAAAAATATTAAAAATGTTAAAAAATATGCAGATGTAGATTCTACATGTGTGTGTATAATTATGTATTTATATGTTTTATTTAAATTATATTTATATAAATATTTTTATTTTTAATAAAAATAAAACATTAAATTATATATTTATGTTTTATTTAAATTATATTTATATAAATATTTTTATTTTTAATAAAAATAAAACATTAAATTATATATTTATATATTTTATTTCAATTATAATAATGCATATATATATATAAAATATATAACATTTAATTGATTTAATTTAAATATTCAGTTTATAATTTACAGTATACATGCACAGCACGGAAACTGCACTTTTGAAGGCCCGTTGCTAGTTCTCGTTTGTACGCGGCGTTTGTCTTCTTGAATTTAAGCACTGCATTAGATACAATTGATCATAGTTCTCTGTTACATCGGTTGGAGAAGGTGTTCAGGGTGTTGCCCTGCAGTGGTTGCACTCTTTCCTCAAAGACAGAACCTTCTCAGTGAGCAATGGGAAGTTTTCTTCTTCATCGGTTCCCCTGTTATGCGGTGTGCCCCAAGGGTCTATTTTAGGCCCTCTTCTCTTTTCACTTTATATGCTCCCCTTGGGTGCTATTTTTAAGAAATATGAGATCTCCCACCACCGCTATGCTGCCGATACACAATTTTATCCACCAGCTAAAACTGACAGCAGTGATTCTTTGGAACTGTTTTGAGGAGAATAACTGTCAGATGGCTAATAATTAATAATAATAAAAGTGAAATTCTGATGTTTTTAATGTAGGTTCTCTTTCCTCATGTAAGGGTTACATTTGATTCGTCACTACATTTTGAGGAACAAATCAGTGGTAAAGGGCGGTTTGAGATTTGAAATCGTTTTTCTCCCATTTTAGCGACTTTACATTGGCTTCCTGTAAAGTTTAGAATCGATTTCACAATTGCTGTCATTGTGTACAAGGCTTTATCTGGTGTCGCACCAAAATACATCAGACCTTGTGATTCTTTACTCTCCTCAAAGAGCATTTAGGTCCAGTAATCATCTTCTCTTAACGTTCCCACGGTGTCGCTGTAAAACTAAGGGTGGTCGGGCCTTCTCAGCTGCAGCACTTAATTTACATATAAAATACACTTACATATGTGCATATATATATAAATATAAATATATACCTATAAATTTGGCCATACACAAAAAAATGCACACATCCTTAAACTGTAGCTAACACCCACCACACACACACACACACACATTCACACTGACACACAATTAAGTGTTCTCCACAGTGCCTACACACACACACACACACACAAACCTCACACACAGACACCTCACACACTCCTACAGAGTAACACACACACAATCACAATATATAAACCGCAAGTGACCTGTTGCTGCTCTGACAAACACTCACAAACTCTTAATACACTGTGATATACGTGAAATCACGAAATGACCCGGGAAATACGGATAAGGAATGAATCTGAGACATCACACACGTGCGCGCACACACACACACACACGAGCGAGGACCCTGATGTACCGGATCATCACTAATGAGCTTTTTCAAAATAACACAACAATCCCTCCCGTTCAACACACACACACACACACACACACACACAAACACATTTACATTCAGACATGTTGCATGCACACACATTCTGTATATATATTACAGACACACATATAGGCATGTATATATATGCGCCTATAACTCTTCAAAGCAGTTATAGATGAATCATGTCAGCTACCCACATACAGACCCACAATGACTGTCTTATATTTCTAAAGACATCTATTGTCTTTTATATTGTCTGTTAACATGTAAATGTGGATGATTCAGAGCTGTGAACTCACATGTGTAAAACAAATTTTGTTGTTTTTTTGTTTTTTAGGCCACTGTAGCAACAGCAGCAGATGAGTGTGTGTGTGTGTGTGTGTGTGTGTCCGGGACATCAGTCACATGGTCCGGGGGCGGAGTCTGAGTCACAGTATCGCATGAGATGGATTTGACAGGTATGAGTCAAGAGGATTTCATCAACACACACACACACACACATACACTCATCATGCACGTCCACACTGATATACACACACAGCGCTGTAGTTTATGTTTGTGAACAATGCTCGAAAGTATTGAATCTCTTGATTCAAATGAACTGATTCCCTAAATGAATCAGACTGTTTGATAGGGAAAGAGTGATAATGTAGGAGAGCGCGTTTGATTGTTGCTCGAGAGCAAAACAGTGTGACATACAAACTGTGATGTGGCGATGCTGCTTGTTGGGAAAAATCGCCTTGTTGCTGAAAAAAAACGTCCTCGCATGTAATCATTAACCAACTTGCTACTATTACACAAACAAAAAATGCCACCACAGCGCAGTCGATTGAGAAACTGACACTGGCATGATGCGTGTGTCATTTCACTTGCGTGCGTTTCGAGTGGATCTTGACCTTTCCGACATGGCAGACGCGTCTGATGTATCGCAGTAATTAGCAGCAGTTGCTGAAGTGACGTGTAGGTATGTTCATGTCTTCGTATGCGCCTGTGAGTCGAACCCTCAGCTTTGGTCTCACCTGCTGGATGTGGATGTAAACAGTAAGAGAAATCACACCTGAGCGTGTCAAAGGGCCTCCCGTCCAATTAATGCACCATCGACAGGTTTGACCCGGGACCAACAACTGACACTGGTCTGCTGGACCGCAAAAACAAAACACACAATCCTGTAGGAAAGAAAATCTGTCAAATGAGACGGAAAATGAGACTTTTGGAAATCAAGAGCCCAGTCACGTTTCTCCTCCTGTTTGTGTCTCAAATTGTGCTCAAAAATCTCTATACTGTGTGACAGTGGTTCTTAAAATGATTTAAATTAGAATTATTATTGATATGATAATAATAATTATGATGTTAATTTTTAATTATTAGTAATGATAATAATAATAATAATTCTCATTAATATGTTTAAACAATCTAATTAAAATGCCCAACAATGTGATTGTGATTACTTACAATTTAAACTGAAATCATAATTTCCCCCACAATTATGATTATATTTTAGAACACATTTCTGGAAACTAAAATATTTTTCTCCCCTCAATGACTTTTTTTTTTGTTGAAGAACGTATATTTCTGATATATAAATATTCTATATAAAAATTTCTAAAAATATATTATATAGCATATTTTCTAAAAATGCCATGGTTGGGTCAAATATGTAACAGTTGGTTTAAATTTTGACCCATTTTCGTGTGTATATATAAATGTGTAATATGTAGCATATATTACATATATATATATATATATATGTATATATATATATATATATATACACACACACACACACACACATATATATGTATATATAAATGTGTAATATGTAGCATATATTACATATATATATGTGTGTGTGTGTGTGTATATATATATATATATATATATATATATATATATGTAATATATGCTACATATTACACATTTATATATACATATATATGTGTGTGTGTGTGTGTGTGTATATATATATACAAACACACACTTCTGTGGAAACATTTGAGACAAAATTGATAATTAAATCCAATGAGTTTTAATTCAGTCTCCTGATCGAAAACATTTTGCTTCTGTCATTCCTAGTCAAATAAACCTCTCTTTCTGTCCTCTCATCTCTTTTCAGGTCAGGTCTCGTGTACATGGATGCCAGGATCCGACATCCAGAACCGAAGTCATGAACTGCCCTCTAGTGGTGAGAACCGGCGCTCAGATCTTCAGCGTACATCAACCTCCAGTGAAAGTGCTGATCCAGAGTCTTAATGAGAGAGGCGTTAAGAGCTGATCAGCGATCAGCAGCAGGTTCGAGCGCTGGGATTAAGCCCGTATTAGCAGCCGACAGCCGACAGAAGTGTTAATTGGAATAATTCTAAGGCGGAAACTCTCAGCTGTGCTGCTTAGAGGTTTGCCTTAGAGAAACCACATGAAACCCAGCCATGGTCTCCCCAGAGCGCTAAACGGACCGGCTTAGACCGATTCTGAGCTCAACTGATGTAAACCATAAAAAAATACAGTGGCGTACGGCAGGACGGAGGTAAACCGGCCCGTTGTGGCTGCACCTCTGTGTGTTAATGTGCTAAAATTGTAAAACCATAGGAAGCGACTCCTGGCATATGGTGGCAACCAGCAGACACACACACATATACCCTAATAGCTGAAACCCACACCCAAAAAACACACACACTGGCAACAGCATCATCCGTCCCATCCAGGAGAAAACCAATTATCTGTGCTCTCTGGATAACAATGCCCGAGAAACATCTGTGTGCGAGGCCTTACGAGGACCCACACAGGGCCGTCTCTGCATGCCTGTTTAATTTAAACACAGCCCCTCAACCGGCTGGGCGCGTCAGACGGTCGTACCCAGCTGAACGAGGGGCCTGTACCCCCGCGCTTGGCGTCCGGCGCGTCAACACAGACGCGGGGACAAATGTGGGAGCAGTTGTGCGTTCTGTACTGGTTTGGCGCGGCCTGGGATGGTTTGGAACGGTCTGGGATCATTTAGCAGCGCCGAGCGGAGAGAGCAGCCAGCGCACATGTGACGCCCCCGCTGAGGGTCTGTGAAGAACAGCCTGCAGGCCACATACAGACCGCAGACACACAACACTAAAGATAGACGGACAGAGAGACACACACTCCCTCACTCATATATATATATATCTGGATGGATGGATAGATAGAATTAGACAGACAGATACATAGATGGATGGATAGATAGATATACAGACAGACAGACAGACAGACAGATAGATAGATAGATAGATAGATAGATAGATAGATAGATAGATAGATAGATAGATAGATAGACAGGCAGCTGATAGATAGACAGACATACAGACCGATAGATAGATAGATAGATAGATAGAAAGACAGGCAGATGATAGATAGATAGATAGATAGATAGATAGATAGATAGATAGATAGATAGACCGATAGATAGACAGATAGATAGATAGATAGATAGATAGATAGATAGATAGATAGATAGATAGATAGATAGATAGATAGACCGATAGATAGACAGACAGATAGATAGATAGATAGATAGATAGATAGATAGATAGATAGATAGATAGATAGATAGATAGATAAACAGACAGATGATAGACAGACCGATAGATAGATAGATAGATAAACAGACAGATGATAGACAGACCGATAGATAGATAGATAGATAGATAGATAGATAGATAGATAGACAGATAGACAGACCGATAGATAGATAGATAGATAGATAGATAGATAGATAGATAGATAGATAGATAGATAGATAGATAGAAAGACAGGCAGATGATATATAGACAGGCAGATGATAGATAGATAGATAGATAGATAGATAGATAGATAGATAGATAGATAGATAGATAGATAGATAGATAGATAGATAGACCGATAGATAGACAGATAGATAGACAGATAGATAGATAGATAGATAGATAGATAGATAGATAGATAGATAGATAGATAGGCAGATGATAGATAGATAGATAGATAGATAGATAGATAGATAGATAGATAGATAGATAGATAGATAGATAAACAGACAGATGATAGACAGACCGATAGATAGATAGATAGATAAACAGACAGATGATAGACAGACCGATAGATAGATAGATAGATAGATAGATAGATAGATAGATAGATAGATAGATAGATAGATAGATAGACAGACCGATAGATAGATAGATAGATAGACAGACCGATAGATAGATAGATAGATAGATAGATAGATAGATAGATAGATAGATAGACAGATAGATAGACAGACAGATGATTGATAGATAGATAGACAGACAGACAGACAGACCGATAGATAGATAGATAGACAGATAGATAGATAGATAGACAGACAGATAGATAGATAGATAGATAGATAGACCGATAGATAGATAGATAGATAGATAGATAGATAGATAGACAGGCAGATGATAGATAGATAGATAGATAGACAGACAGACAGACAGACCGATAGATAGATAGATAGATAGATAGATAGATAGATAGATAGATAGACAGACCGATAGATAGATAGATAGATAGATAGATAGATAGATAGATAGATAGACATACAGATCGATAGACAGACCGATAGATAGATAGATAGATAGATAGATAGATAGATAGATAGATAGATAGATAGATAGATAGATAGATAGATAGATAGATTCAGTGATTGATTGATTGATTCAGTGAAAACCCGTGAAAGAATAAAAGTGACTCTTCATGAACAACACAACATCAGGTGACTCTTCCTCATCGTCACATTGTTACACATTTGTTTCATCTGTTCATAAGACTTTGTTCACAGCTGAAGATTACATGATTGAAACAACAAAGAAATGAAAGATGCACCCATTTTTTTCTGTCCACTTTTTCATCAATAACATCTTACCACATACTTTTGTGTACAAAAGAGTTTCAGAAAGGCAACAACTGTAGATAGAGACAGGCAGACATTTGTGGTATTTGCCAACAGACTCTTAGCTCTGATCTAATTCTGCCAGATAAACCGTCTCAAGTCATCGTCAGCATGCATTCCAGAGCTGAGCATGACTAATTTTGGAGATTTTGTAATTAGAATGATTACAGAGGCGTTTCTGTCGTTCTTGCAGAGCGTTTTGTTTTTCTGTTGTCGCATTGTGTGAAGTCTTACTCACTCTGTTTAATTGGCTCTCGCAAAAAAAGTCTGCGTTTGATCAAATTATCCTCGTTCGCACTGAGGCTTGTTAGAAATCCCTTAAAGAAAATCGCCTCCAACTCCACAAGCTGTTGAGCTGAGGTGTGAGAGCCTCGGTTATATTAAAACACTGCTGCTGGTGAACCGAGGACGTTTGGTGGAGGGAAAGGACAGATAACCTGACTGACTGAATGCATGTTTGATTGTTGCATTGTGTGATATTCATCTGACTCTCTGTTTGTGTTTTTCCCCCTAACATCTAATATCCAACCCCAGAACCCAAAACTTGATTGATTTACAGGAACGTCATTCCAGCAAGCTGAACTGACGACATCTACTTGGAGAAATCATTAGTACTGTTGGTGCACACATTATTTTTATGAATTATTGTAGGATTTTGCTCATTAAGGATGAAAAATAAAGGTCTTTATTGGCATCGAGAAGCTTTAGCTTCTTTAAAATGTTATTCATATTAAGAAAAACAATGGTTCTTTTAAGAACTGATCACTGAAAGGTTCTTTTGGGAACCCAAAATGGTTCTTCTATGACATCACTGTGAAAAAAATCCTTTAGGAGTGTGTGCAATTGCCTTTTTCAAATACCTCTCGTATCACACAGGTCAGAGGTCATTTCCACGCTAGTCTGGATGGGATGTGTGATCTGCGGTCGCCATCTGGTGGTGCTTCATCAGAGGTTCTTCTTCTGGAGAAAGAGTTATTGGAAATATTCCAGCTCCCACACTTACAGTCTCACAGTAAAACACATTTTAAATAAATACACTATTGGTATTCAAAGATGTATTTTGTGAATATCACGGTACAACCACCACAGAACATTTGACAGGGATTTTTTATTTTTTTTTTAGTTTAAGAAAGGGTTGTAACTTAACATCAGTGACAGATAAAAATATTATATCTTATCTTATAAATATTATCTTATAATATTATATCTTATAAAAATATTTTGATGATGGTAGATAATAAATATATTTTCCTATATATACAAATATATTTCCGAAATTCTTACTTTTAGACTATAGCATTATAACTTTATAACAAAATGTAGGTACTCTGAACTTTGACCTTGGAAGTCAAAGTCTTTTGGAAGTTCCACAAAATGATTAATTAGCTAACAAATTAATAGTTTTTCTAGACACTTGACAATTATGTGCTAATAATAGCTATATAAAGTCAAACTATTTATTATTTTTCAATAAAGTTACCATAATGATCCAAATGCTGTGATTTAGTAAATTAATTAGGGTACGTTTTTTCAATTTTAAAGCATATTGTGAGTCAGACTAGTTTTTCTCCAACTGTGGAAGCAATATAAGTTTGTTTAATGTGAATCAAGAGTTTAAAAATCCTTAAGTATTAATTATATAAAACATACAAGTGGATTTAATGCCACTATGAAGACGAAGGCGAGCGTGTGAGGCGGGAATTCCTGTCACGCGCAGCGGGCGGGAAGCCGTAGAACCGAACCAGCGGGAACGGAGGCGAAACCGTCCGAAACGTGTGACATTCAGCAGGATCCGTGAAGAACCACAAGTGCCTTCAAAACCTGGCATTCTGTGAGGAAACATTTTATTTTCTGAGGAAAACCTTTATTTTTTTTTAGGTGACTTTTAACTATACAAAATAGCTCTGAGGTAATTAGTTTAAACTTTAACGATGACGAACTGCTATTCACCATGTAAAATTATAATCGTAATAATAATAAATTAATAAATCGAATTAGTCGAAAAAATCACTTTTAATCTGACATTATACAAAACATTTCACATTTTATATTTTAATGTTTACCTGTTTTTCGTTTCGTCTGAACGGACGTGACGTCAGTAACATACACAAGAGCGTTTGTGAGTATAAATGGCCGAAAACCCCGAACAATCCAGAACCAACCGAGTGCGGAGTGAAATAGTAAAAGGTTAAACTGTCTTTTAAAGCTGTTTATATGCTCGTCTTTCTCTCTGGGTCTCATTTATCACGTGTGTTTCTCATATTTGTCATGTTTTCTCTCTCAGATGGTGTTGGATGAACACGATCAATCTGATCACAGTGCAACATAGGTGAGTGTGTGTGTGTGTGTGTGTGTGTGTGTGTTGGACACTGTGTTTGATTTAGTGTGTTTTCTGACTATCTGATTGTACTGAAGACAGATGTGTGTTTATACTGTATATTTGCTTAAATGAGTCTTAAATTCAGGTGTAAGGATGTAGGATTAAGGGTGCGTTCACACTTGTAGTTCGGTTGGTTTGGTTCGTTTGGTCCGGACCAAAAAACAAAAACAAAACATATAGTTCTGGTCCTCTTAGCGTTCACACTGGCATTTTTAACAGCGAACCTTAAGTTACCGAACCAAAGGCATTGGGATACGGTCACAACCTGATTGGTCGGCTTTTATGACGTATATTTGGCGACGGAGCTCGCTTTCCGAACATTCAAAACAACGCTGTGTTCTGGATTAAACGCCATCATTTTATGCGTGTACATGTGCTTTATTTTTACCAGCTGAGAACTCACGAAGAGCTCATAAAATGTTCAAAACATTCAAAACGGCACAGACCACTCGTCGGACCAAATATTGATGAGGCTCTTCACCTCCTCGTTGCTCCACGTTTGCCCTCGACTCATTTTGGATACACCGATCTTCCCGTGTCATCAAATCAGCTGACTTGTAGCGTCGCATCTTGTGACATCACGTCCTGTTTTTGGTTGGTTTACATGTCTTTGGTCCGTGTTGCGTTCATATATCAATGGAACCGCACCAGAGTTCGTTTGGAAGCGGACCGAGACCCATCTTTTTAGCGGTCTCGGTGCGCACCAGGGTTCTGATGGCAGCGTTCACATGTGTTCAAACGAACCGCACTAACTGAGCAATCGCACCAGGGTTCGTTTTAATCCAACCAAACATGACAAGTGTGAACACACCCTAAGAGGTGATTCTGTTCTGATCTGACACTGTTGTGATTTTAAAAGTTGAGATGAAGCGGTAGTAGCGACAAAAAACTGTTGGTTGGAGACTTTGACTGAGTCCGAAATCTGCCACTATATCCTTAAATAGGGCATCATTTGAGGGGACCGCCATATGTAGTGGTGTCCGAAACCATATTGGATGTTATCGAGTGCACTCATTCAATCCCACAATGCACCGCAATAACAAGTGTACAACCGATGTGCACTCAATGGCTAGAGAATACCCACAGTACACCGTGAGGGTCATGCCAATGACGCTTCGCAAACAATTTGATTGACAGGCGATCTGACCAATCATAACCCTGAATCTGCCATTTTGTCCTTCAAAGCAACTTGAAAAATTGTGTGTCCTCACGTCTTTCCACGCTTGAAACAACATTCCTTCTGATGTTCATTCATGTTTATTTGATGCTATAAAAGTTAGTATGAAGAGATGATCGCTTCACGAGGAGCTACAGCGATCTGTCACGACACACTAGACGCTATTTATTGCTTAAACTTCTTTAAAAAATTACAATATTTGATATATGAAACCATTTCATACGTTGTCAGTGTCCTCTTTTTCACCTTCGTGAGAACATGATGTGTGGCGTGAGAGCGCATGGTCTTTGAAGGGTCAATTGAATTCCCGCATCTGACCAGAAGATGGCGTCTGCTGCTAAATCATCCATCCATCATCCATTTGCCATACCACTGGTCCAATGTGTGTACATTGTAATATCATATAGGTATAAATTCTTTTTTAAATTGATTAAATTGTTTAATTAAGGTTTATGCATGGTAGTGTCCATGACACACAGTTAAATCTTTTCATTATATTAGAGCTGCTTATTAGCTTTAAATGATTATTAAACAGCACGCACAAACTACACAAAAGGGGCAGCCCTTCCAGTGCAGTAAGTGTCACTTTTGATTAATTTAATTAATCCTTGCTGAATAAAAGTGTTAATTGATTGGATTATTAATAAGATTAAACACTGCATTCATTAGAAACACTGACACGAGGTTTGAAGGCTGTGAAGGTGAAGTTCAGCTTTAAACTGCTGGACTCAATCTGTCATTGACCCTTTTTAGACATCAGTAGAGCCGCCCATGAGTAACACACTTCATATATAACACACTGTCTATGCTGCTGAGTGTTGAATACTGAATAATTGCTGTTGTATCATCTAGCCGACCTTTTGCTCCATGTTACCATGGAGGTTAAATCCAGTGCTGAATCTTCACTTTTCATAATTGCATCTCATTATCAGAGATATATGTGCACACACACACTCACTCATACACAGACTCTCTCTCTCACTCACTCACACACACACTCGCACTCATACACAGACTCTCTCTCACTCATTCACTCACTCACGCACACACACTCATACACAGACTCTCTCTCACTCACACACACACTCGCACTCATACACAGACTCTCTCTCTCTCATTCACTCACACACACACACACACACACACACACACTCGCACTCATACACAGACTCTCTCTCTCATTCACTCACTCACGCACACGCACACACTCATACACAGACTCACTCACTCACTCACACACACTCGCACTCACACTCATACACAGACACTCATACACAGACACTCATACACAGACTCTCATACACAGACTCTCACACACACGCACACACTCATACACAGACTCTCTCTCACTCACTCACACACACACTCGCACTCACACTCACTCACACACACACACACACTCGCACTCACACTCACTCACACACACACACACTCGCACTCACACTCACTCACACACACACACACACACACACTCGCACTCATACAGACACTCACTCACACACACACACTCGCACTCACTCACACACACACTCGCACACACACTCATACACAGACTCTCTCTCTCACACACACACTCGCACACACACTCATACACAGACTCTCTCTCTCACACACACACACACACACACTCATATACAGACTCTCTCACTCACTCACACACACTCGCACTCACACTCACACAGACTCACACACACACTCGCACTCATACACAGACTCACTCACGCACACTCACACAGACTCACTCACGCACACTCACACAGACTCACTCACGCACACTCACACAGACTCACTCATGCTCACTCACACAGACTCACTCATGCACACTCACACAGACTCACTCACGCACACTCACACAGACTCACTCACGCACACTCACACAGACTCACTCACGCACACTCATACAGACTCACTCACGCACACACTCATACACAGACACTCACTCACTCATACACAGACTCTCACTCACGCACTCACACTCACACACACACTCATACACAGACACTCACTCACTCATACACAGACTCTCACTCACGCACTCACACTCACACACACACTCATACACAGACACTCACTCACTCATACACAGACTCTCACTCACGCACTCACACTCACACACACACTCATACACAGACTCACTCACTCATTCGCACTCGCACTCATACACAGACTCTCTCTCACACACGCACTCGCACGCACACACACACACACTCATACACAGACTCGCACTCATACACACTCGCACACGCACTCATACACAGACTCTCGCACTCATACACAGGCACTCGTACACACTCACACACACACACTCATACACAGACTCTCGCACTCATTCGCACTCACACTCATACACAGACTCTCTCTCACTCACACACATACTCGCACTCACCCACAGACACACACACACTCATACACAGACTCACTCACTCACTCGCACTCATTCACACTCACACACACACACTCATACACAGACTCTCTCTCACTCACTCACACACACTCGCACTCACACTCACACAGACTCACACACACACTCGCACTCATACACAGACTCACTCACGCACACGCACACACTCATACACAGACTCACTCACGCACACTCATACACAGACTCACTCACGCACACAGACTCACTCATGCACACTCACACAGACTCACTCATGCACACTCATACAGACTCACTCATGCACACTCATACAGACTCACTCATGCACACTCATACAGACTCACTCATGCACACTCATACAGACTCACTCACGCACACACTCATACACAGACTCATTCACTCGCACTCACACTCACACTCATACACAGACACACACACACTCATACACAGACTCTCTCTCTCTCACACACGCACTCGCACACACACCCACACACACTCATACACAGACTCTCGCACTCGCACTCATACACACTCGCACACGCACTCATACACAGACTCTCGCACTCATACACAGGCACTCGTACACACTCACACACACACACTCATACACAGACTCTCGCACTCATTCGCACTCACACTCATACACAGACTCTCTCTCACTCACACACATACTCGCACTCACCCACAGACTCACACACACACTCATACACACTCTCTCACTCACTCACTCGCACTCATTCACACTCACACACACACACACTCATACACACTCATACACAGACTCTCACTCATACACAGACTCACTCACTCGCACTCATACACAGACTCACTCACTCGCACTCATACACAGACTCACTCACTCGCACTCATACACAGACTCACTCACTCGCACTCGCACTCATACAGACTCACTCACTCGCACTCGTACACAGACTCACTCACACACACACACGTTGTGTTTTCATGTTTTATGAGGACATTCCATAGGCGTAATGGTTTTTCTACTGTACAAACTGTATATTCTGTCCCCCTACACTACCTCTACCCCTAAACCTACCCATCACACAAAATGTTCTGCTATTTTACATTTTCAAAAAAGATAATTCTGTATGGTTTATAAGCTTGTTTCCTCATGGGGACCAAAAAAATGTCCCCACAAGATCAAAATTTACTAGTATTACTATACCTGTGGGGACATTTGGTCCTCATAACGTAGGGAATAACCACACACACACACACACACACACACACAGTAATGCAATGCAATTAAATTACAGTATGAAAATGCCTTCAGACAGATGCTCATATTTGCGCATTGTTCAGATTCATCTTGTGCACAAACTACAATGTTGTGCATGTTTGAAAATTACTGAATCTTTAGCTTTTTCCGTGTCTTTTCTCCGCATCTTTTTTACTGTTAATGAATCACAAATGTCATCAGATGTTCGAGTATTTTTACGAATCCTAATCTCTTGACAGATTTTACAACGTGACCTCAAACACACACGCATCTCTCGATCTTTATTTAGTGTCCTCCGTGATTCACAGATATCAGATTTATGTCCTAAAATAGACACATCTGTCAGCACACACATCGTCTCTCTAATGCAGTGCTTTATACTATAGTCGACGTGTTTCTATCCTGTTTGCTCTTAAAGAATCATCTCGATCTCTTCAGATCCGTTGCGTAACATTTTCTGTACGTTTACTGACCGTTAGGTGTCGTTGCTTAATGACTAATGAAAACAACACTTCTGTTTTTATTCCAGAAGTTGTCTGTAGTTTAGTTCTGTATATGGAGGAGCGTTTAAGAGTGTGATTTAGTTTTATTTATTCATGCATGTTTTTGTTTCTCGGTATGGAAATAGCAGTGGTGCAGTATGTGGCACTGCATTAAAATATAAAGAAAAAAATGATTTGGTTCTGTGTACTGATTAATAAATAGCTTTGTTGTTTTCCTGGTAAGGCATATGTGTATTTGGCTTCATATTGTCACTAATTACATATCTAATTTTGTATTCGAGACATTAATCTCGACTTCTGTGACACCGTTGCAGTGTAAAGATGGATTGAGGCATGAACTGCGGTGTGTGACAGTGAAGTTCAGCTCTGGCATCTGGCCAGATTATCTATATAGATGAGCTGTTAGATCCTGTGTTGACAATCTGATCTGTATTTTTGTCTTCTGTTTCGGTCTCAGTAATTGTCAGGTCTCACTGCATCACTTTTCCAAAAGCGTCCCTGCTGCAGCAGAGCTTTATTTTTGGTGCTCCTGAAAACACACAACCAAGCATTTTACTGTAAAGGAACTTTGAAAAATGTGTATTATGTAAAGTGATATAGAAATATAGAGTTGAATTGACTTTTGCATTTTGATTTGAGCGTAGCTGAACGTAGATCAACAGCTGAAAGCATTATAACGTCTCTATTAAAGCATCAGTTCACTTCAGAGTTAAAATGTGCTGATAATTTACCCTCTTGTCATCCAAGATGTTCATGCGTTTCAAAGGGTTGAAGGTCCAAATGTCAGTTTCAGTGCAGCTTCAAAGACTCTACATGAAATTTATATACTTTTTAAGCACGAATGCTCGTCTTACTGACTGCTCTGTGATGCTCCGTCTCGACTGCTGAATGATGGAAGTGAAAACAAAACACAGACAGAAGGACAGATGTGCTCAGAAGTTGTTTAACACTTATTATGGCTCATTTGTAATGGTGTTGAGGATAA